>CM042434.1:36176720-36224220 GCA_023631565.1 Gymnocephalus cernua
GCTTTACATAGGCGCCGATTTATGTTTTCCTCCGTGGGTGCTCACGGGCGCACGCCCTAAAACAAAGTAGTCAAAAATGTTTTGCATTTCAGAACCGTAGGAAATGGACAGCGGCCGACACGAACACACACGCCTGTTAACTCGATAATAAAGACGTAAAGTCTATTTCAACTCAGGACAGCACCACTTCTCACAAATACAGACAGGACTGGAGATGAAAAGTTGAACTAATGTGGGGAATTAAGAATCAATGCCACCGCTCCACTTAGCACCAACTGCAATGTTTTATTTTAAATGAATGTAGCCTACTGGCAGTCTGGCACACGACGGTGCACAGCAACATTTCACCATTCTCACCCGCATGTAAAACCGAAATGCTTTTGTCACGATTTTGTATTTGATTTTCACGTGGAAAGAGAGAGTGTGCTGGAGAGGTCAGAAATCCGTGGGAAACCTCTAGCTCACTAGAAATTAATTTACAATAAAAAAAATAAAATGACTCAATTTGGTTAACTAAAAAATTGATGACAATAAAATAATGAAATATCAGAACATATGATTTGGCTACAAAAAAAGAGATTTAAATAATAAAAAGCTGAAGCGTTCATAAAGCTGCCATTCGCCTGTATCTAAGGAACAATTACATTTAAGCCTAAAACAGCACGAGGTGCGATTTATTTTCGCTCTCCAAATACTGTACAGCAACTCTCAAACTAAAGTATGTGCCTGTGAGCGACATCAACAATATAACTCAATCAACAAGAAACAACAAATCTGTTCGCTCTAAAAGAGGCACGCACAACAGATCTATACAGGCTACACATTAGACAAGAACAACAAATTGGTTGTTTGAGGCGTTACAGCAGACTAATAGCCCAGTAGGTGGCTACACAAGCTATGGACTGTAGCAAGTGATTATGCTCCGCAGATAATATATAAAACTATGTATACTGTTTAACTTTTTGCTAAATAGCAATAAAACAATAGATGGAGAAGCATATTATTTTACGCAGCGGGCCATGTCGCTGTCCACGGTGCAGACAGTCACTGTGTGTGAGTCCAATTGTTTCTAACTCACCTAGCTACTTGTAGAGGAAAGACATTCTCCTATCCTTCATTGTGGCAAAACACTCAGTGACTCTGTCATAGAGCTAGCTAGCTTTCCGCGGGACTTCAGGTCTTCCATTGATGTCTTCGCCAAGTGGCCCAGTCTCTGTTGTCCACAGCTGTTTCTCAGGCAGGTTTTAATCCTTTTCAGGCAGGAAAAAGACCTTTCTGCAGATGTGCTTGTAACGGGTATAGTGAGCATCAGGTCAGCTCATCTGTTACGAGCATATCCAGCAACTCAGCATGTTTAATTTAGTGCTTCCTGTTAGCCATTCAGTTTTGGCATAGTTAGCTAGCTACTATCACAAAAAGATCGATCTTTTCACTTTGCTCTCCCCCGAGTTAGATCCAGCTTCGGTGTAGGCCTACCGGTTTGTTTAACTTTCAGTTGTAGCTCAAAAAGCAAGTTTAGTGAAGTCATTTTACTGACCACGAGACGGAGCACAGACAGGACTGCACCACGCGCGCAGTGGCAGAGGGGCGCTGTTTCGCTCTACCAGCAGAAGAAAATGATAATGGAATGTTTTGACAAGGGAAATTGCAAAATCAGTAAAAGACATAACCGTAAATTTATAAAACATAATTTAAAATAAAAAAATATTTTAAATTATAAAATGTATTTTTAAATTGTATTAAAAAAATAAAAAATATATTTTATATTATGTTTTATATTTTTATGGGGAGGCCAGGCTTCCTTTGGCCTCCTAGAGAAACCGCCACTGCCTAGCCATATGTCTCACCTTGTTCATCTTGCTCTCTCTACCCTTCTCCCTCTCTATTCTCCTCACTCCTTTGTGCTGTCAACCAGAAGGCAAATGTAATCAACTAATCAACAGAGAATATATCATGTAGGCTACCAGAGGTTATACATTCACCTATTTATAACATATATGTGAATATGGGTTGCTGTTCAGTGCAGTGGGATAATGCCTTTTTGGACCCTGTGTCCATTGGAATGGACATGACATTTTTGTCTCTAAACCAATAAATACTCTGTAAATGAATGATGTCAGCATTGCTGGTTACTGATTGGATCCTGATTATCCAATCAAAATCATGTTATGACTTTGAGCACGTTCTGAGCAAGGGGCCAGGCTTCTCTTCTCAGAGTGAAGCCTCCTATGGCGCCATTTTGATGCTAATAAGCCATCACCCCCCGTTAGCATCCCATTGACTGCCATTCATTTTGGCGTCACTTTGACAGACAATAACTTTACATATGAAGCGTTTCAAGGCTTCATTTGTCCCTCGTTTATTTCTAAAGAAACACGACAATGTATGAAAGGCTCCATTACCTTATACCTCAAGTTATGGCTCCGTAGCAGACGTTTTTGTAAAAATAGGCTAACGATTGGGTCATAACCACGCGACTTACTGTCTCATAGTAGAGGAATTACCGTATAGTACAGGAGAAGCTCGCAGGCAGTTTCGACGTACATTAGCTGTTTAGTTTAATTACTAATGTTAACTAGCATTTAAGTTAGCAATAATTAGCCTGTGTTATCTCCTTACATATACCTACGCTCTCCGACTCTGATAGATTGGGAATGATTGAGATTTCTCTTGGCACAGCTACCAGAAGACTTATAACGTTCAGAGACGTTGTTCACGTCACATCTACGTCATCAAGCTCAGTTTGCAGCTGCGCAGTAACGCTCAGTAACACTTTCCCATCACCGGAAAAGTGCTGGTAAGAGGCTTCACTTGTCTCCGTCAAAAACAGCGGGATCGCTGTGTCCATTTTATATACTGTCTATGGTTCTGAGAGAGTGACAGACATCGGACAAGACAAGCATGGTGGAGCGACTGCAGAGAGGGAAGAGTAAGTGCCCATTTTCAGTCAAAAATATACATTTATGTTCATGCTAGCCAAACAAATTTGCTGTCAGTATAATTTTAACTGTTACAAGTAAGGGTGCTCCGATCAGGATTTTTGGGGCCGATCACCGATCGCTGGAAGACGTATCAGCCGATACCGATCACCGATCACTTTTATGAACTGAAAATTACGCCATTACATAACAGTCACACATCTACAAAATGTCCTTTCAATCACTGCAGACATTTCTTCAGCACACACACACACACACACTCACACGGACCGACACACACACAGGGACCGACACACACACACACGGACCGACACACACACACACACAGGGACCGACACACACACACACACGGACCGACACACACACACACACAGGGATCGACACACACACACACACGGACCGACACACACACGGACCGACACACACACACACACGGGGAAACAGCTGTTTGAGTGGCGCCGGAGCTGCTAGCTACACAACTCCGCTCAGCCTTAGCGTTAGCTAACTGTGAAAACTCCTCATCCTCCTTTCTGTGACTAACCTTCAAATGTCTGATGAGGTTGGTGGTGTTGAAATGTCTTTGGAGATTTCCGCCTCGTGGTATTTCCTCGGTACACACGTTGCTAATCTCTAGTGTATTGTCTTTTTCCCAGATAGCAATGAGTCGGCGGACCACCAGCGGTGCTCCAGAGGCAGTAGAAGTGTCAGAATGGTGTAATCACAAACACGTTTGCTGGAGCACCACCGGTGGCAGCCGCTTTTTAAAAGCAGTAGCCGTCTTTTTAAAAGCGGTAGCCAACCGCTGTTCTACCGCCGTTCTACCGCCGTTCTACAACCCCTGTTCTACCGCCGTTCAGACACCTTGTAGAACTGCCAGACCGGTGAATGTAGGGACTCCATTTTAGCTCCATTTTGAAAATGTTCTCAGGAGTAGTGCGCTCTTAATACATCCGTGGTAGTGCGTCATCTGATCGGCCTATCTGATCGGCCTTTATGGAGACCACCGATCAAACTATTTAAAGCCATTATCGGCCGATACCGATCGGTGGCCGATCGATCGGAGCACCCTTACTCCTAAGCTACATTTGCCTACAGTTAGCAATTTTGTCTAACGTTGGACAACAAAATTGGACTCCGTGGTGAATAAACTAGGCTTATTCAGATATAATTACCATCATTGTGATCAGGGAATCACAGATTGGTTCCACAAATACACCTGTAGCCTACTTAAACATGTTCATTCGATTAGATATAATTTTCACTCCATTAGTCATACCTTTTCAGTGGTTGAAAGTAGCCATACTCTGACGACCGTTTCCCAAAGTTATCTGCGCAGACTTAACAGTAGACTGAGGCGCCCACCAATCAGAGGCATAGCCTACTCGTTCAGGGAATCGCTGATAGGCTGTTGACTTGAGGCTACAACTGAGCTGAGCCTGTCGTCATTTATCCTACTCCATCGCTAAAATGAGGTTTGCAAAAGTAATTAGGTTTGTGCACCAAATGATTTCACAAAATCACAGTGATAAGGACTTTATTTTTCAGGGGAGCTGAGATGATTTTTAAGGGTGCTTCAGCTTCAGCTATGGAACAACCCTTTAGAACTATGCGCCCGGCACACAGACCCTTTTTTCCGCCGTCAAACTAGCAAAAGTGGATTTGGACACGCCCTAAACACACCTGCACCAGGCGCTTCACGCCGTGCGCTGAGATCATTAAAATAGGCCACATGATGTTTGTCATTTTGCAAGTCGAAGTAAGTAAATACAAAAACTACTATACAAAAAGTGACAAAAACCTTCGCAAAAAGTGACTAAAATCGACAAAAATGTAGATAAAGCAAAAAAAAAAAACGGTCTCAAAAAGAAAATAAACGTCAACAAAAACTACAAACATGGAAAATAAATAGGACGTTACTGTCATGTTTTTGGGTGGAGCCCCGAATGTTTCCAACATCTGGCTCCGCCCCGTCTCTATGTGTTCCGGCTTTCTCTTCCTTTATTATTTCCTACATCTTTTCTCTCTATACATCCTCCCACTAGCTCTCTCTCTCTCTCTCTCCCTCCTTTCCCCTCCCTCTTCCTCTCCCTCTCCCTCTCCCTCTACCTCTCCCTCTCTCCGAATGTTTCCAACATCTGGCTCCGCCCCTGGAAACGTCCCGTGGCTCCGCCCCTGGAAACGTCCCCTCCAGCCATTTGTCTGTGTCTCAGCCTGTGATTTCATGTCTGGACCAGCTGCTGCCTGACGTCTTGTTCTCTATTTAGCCCGACGGAAAACAGATCGATGGCGGCCAGCGTCCTCATTCAGATGGATAGTCTCAGTCTGAGAGAGAGAGAGAGAGAGAGAGAGAGAGAGAGAGAGAGAGAGATTAGACTCCATGTAAATAATCACTACTTTTAGCGTGTATAGAGCCAGACTCCATGTAAATAATCACTACTTTTAGTGTGTATAGAGCCAGACTCCATGTAAATAATCACTACTTTTAGCGTGTATAGAGCCAGACTCCATGTAAACAATCACTACTTTTAGCGTGTATAGAGCCAGACTCCATGTAAATAATCAGGACTTTTAGTGTGTATAGAGCCAGACTCCAAGTAAATAATCAGGACTTTTGGCGTGTATAGAGCCAGACTCCATGTAAATAATCAGGACTTTTAGTGTGTATAGAGCCAGACTCCATGTAAATAATCAGGACTTTTAGTGTGTATAGAGCCAGACTCCATGTAAATAATCAGGACTTTTAGTGTGTATAGAGCCAGACTCCATGTAAATAATCAGGACTTTTAGTGTGTATAGAGCCAGACTCCAAGTAAATAATCAGTACTTTTAGCATGTATAGAGCCAGACTCCATGTAAATAATCAGGACTTTTAGTGTGTATATTATTATTATTATTTTATTTATTTCAGACACATCAATAATGGTCCATAGTACAGAATTAATATTTAAAAAAAGAAAAAAAAAAAAAAAGAACACACAAGAACAATACATTTATCTCCTGGATAGGCTCATAAGCCAGTGAGTCCAAATACCAGAGGAGTATCGCACCGAGCTTAGTCCAGGATTGGTCAATGCAGTGATGATACTGTTCGCCGAGCTCGAAAGCCTGCACATGCAACTGTACATAAGATTGCGTAGTACAGCAGGGCAATTTGGCAAACCCACATTCACAAACATTTGGCTTGCACTACTCCAGCGTGGGACCCTCAGTAACATCCGCAAGGCATCATTATACGCTACGGTTAGCTTTCGCATACTACTCTTTTTGTAGCGTCTCCACAAGTGTGCAGTATACATGGTAGTGCAATACGCCTTGAAGAGTCTGATTTTTACAGGTATTGAGCACATTCCAAACCGGCGGATCAGCATGTTAGCCTGTCCATAAAGCATGCCACACTGTCTGTGAATGTCTCTGTCATCAGACAAGTCTGCAGTCACATAGTGCCCCAAATATTTACATTCATTAGTGACCTTAAGTCTGTTACCTGACAAGAAGAAATCAGGGAATGTCATTTTGGAGTCCTCCCTGCTCCGTGCTATCATAATATTACTTTTCTTTGAGTTGTATTTTATATCAAAATTTATTCCGTACTGAGAGCACACGTGCAACAGCTCTTGTAGCCCTGCACTATACGGACTGAAAATAACGAGGTCATCAGCGTACATTAAGTGGTTAATGGTACTGTTGCCAACCCTACAGCCCGTTCCACATTCATTTAAAAACCTTGACAATTCGTCCATATAAACATTAAATAAAAACGGAGACAAGATGCTGCCCTGTCTTACTCCATTTGACACACAAAAAGATGGAGATGAGCAATTTCCCCATTTAACAGACATTAACTGATGGCCATACCAAAAAACAAGAATTCTCACAAGACATTTTGGAGCACCTTTCTTATACAGCTTAGAGAATAATTTTTCATGGTTTACATAGTCAAAGGCCTTTGAGGCATCAATAAAACACATAAAAATGGTTGTATTTTGTCTATTGTACAGATCCAAAATTTCTTTCAAAGCAAAAATGCACATATCTGTTCCATGTTTGGGTTTAAAGCCAAACTGGTGATCAGAAGTCAGAAAAAACTCTTCCATCTTATTAAGAATGGACCTTTCCAGTACTTTAGACAAAGTACTGGCCAGAGCTATCGGTCTGTAATTGTCTTTACTGTTGATTTTGCCAGTTTTATCTTTTACAATTGGAACTAAAATGACAGACAATAATTGATCAGGTAAGACTCCATGTATTAGGAATCCTGTAAAACAAATAGCGAGCAAAGGATACAGTTTACTGCTAGCATATTTTAAATGCTCAGCAGATACCCCGTCTGCACCACATGCCTTGTTGTACTCCAGCTTCATCACTATCTCAACGACTTCTTGTGGAGTGACAATCACATCTTCACTCCTTTCAATTTTGTCAATAGTAAAAGGTTCACTCTTAACAGCATTAAAAATCTGTATAGAGCCAGACTCCATGTAAATAATCACTACTTTTAGTGTGTATAGAGCCAGACTCCATGTAAATAATCACTACTTTTAGTGTGTATAGAGTCAGACTCCATGTAAATAATCAGGACTTTTAGCGTGTATAGAGCCAGACTCCATGTACATAATCAGGACTTTTAGCATGTATAGAGCCAGACTCCATGTAAATAATCACTACTTTTAGCGTGTATAGAGCCAGACTCCATGTAAATAATCACTACTTTTAGTGTGTATAGAGTCAGACTCCATGTAAATAATCACTACTTTTAGCATGTATAGAGCCAGACTCCATGTAAATAATCACTACTTTTAGCGTGTATAGAGCCAGACTCCATGTAAATAATCACTACTTTTAGTGTGTATAGAGTCAGACTCCATGTAAATAATCAGGACTTTTAGCGTGTATAGAGCCAGACTCCATGTAAATAATCACTACTTTTAGCGTGTATAGAGCCAGACTCCATGTAAATAATCAGGACTTTTAGCGTGTATAGAGCCAGCATATCTCCACATGTAAATGGGTGAATTAAGGGTTTATTTCAACCAGACCAGAGTGGTGATTGTTGGAACAAGACGGCTTTTGATAGTTTTATTTAGTGTCTGTCCACTTTGAATGAAGTTCAATTCAATTCAGTTCAATTTTATTTAGGTATCAAATCATAACAGGAGTTATCTCAAGACACTTTACCTATAGAGTAGGTCTAGACCACACTCTACAAAAAAAAAATAAAATCACCCAAGAGCAAGCACTAGTGCAACAGCGGCGAGGAAAAACTCCCTTTTAGGAAGAAACCTCGGACAGACCCAGGCTCTTGGTAGGTGGTGTCTGACGTGCCGGTGTGTGTTTTAGTGTGTTTTACAATGATACAAGTACTGGTTATTTACATGGAGTCTGGTGGGTCAGTGGCAAAAACAGCCCTTTTAGTGGACGGAAATTAAAAAATAGACTCCAGGTTGGAAAAAACTACAGTAAGTAAGTACAGTACATCGCCCTGACTGTATGTAACCAGGCAGCATCACATTCAAACAGAACCTTTTATAAAGTATAATATAAATGATATGAAGGTAATTTCTGTCTATGTGGCTGTGCATGTGTTCATACTGCAGAGTGGGCAACGAGAGGCTTTTTTTTTCTGGCTGCTGAATAATTTACCAGCGTGCGATTCAACCTTGAGCTGTCCGCTGTGGTCTGACCATCAGGTGCTCTGACACTGACTCTGCTGCCTCCAATAATACTCCCTCCTCTCCTCCAACACAGTTTCACGACAGTTTGGGAGACAGTCACGTAGTTTAAGATGAGAAAAGCAACCCGTTTCACTCAGAACTTGTAAAATACCAATGCTTGGTCAGTGGCTGTCAACAGTAGAGAGTAGTATGTATAGAGACAACAGTAGAGCGTAGTATGTAGAGAGACAACAGTAGAGAGTAGTATGTAGAGAGACAACAGCAGAGAGTAGTATGTAGAGAGACAACAGTAGAGAGTAGTATGTAGAGAGGCAACAGTAGAGAGTAGTATGTAGAGAGACAACAGTAGAGAGTAGTATGTAGAGAGACAACAGTAGAGAGTAGTATGTAGAGAGACAACAGTAGAGAGTAGTATGTAGAGAGACAACAGTAGAGTGTAGTATGTAGAGAGACAGCAGTAGAGAGTAGTATGTAGAGAGACAGCAGTAGAGAGTAGTATGTAGAGAGACAACAGTAGAGAGTAGTATGTAGAGACAACAGTAGAGAGTAGTATGTAGAGACAGCAGTAGAGAGTAGTATGTAGAGACAGCAGTAGAGAGTAGAATGTAGAGACAGCAGTAGAGAGTAGTATGTAGAGAGACAACAGTAGAGAGTAGTATGTAGAGAGACAGCAGTAGAGAGTAGTATGTAGAGAGACAGCAGTAGAGAGTAGTATGTAGAGAGACAGCAGTAGAGAGTAGTATGTAGAGACAGCAGTAGAGAGTAGTATGTAGAGACAGCAGTAGAGAGTAGTATGTAGAGAGACAACAGTAGAGAGTAGTATGTAGAGAGACAACAGTAGAGAGTAGTATGTAGAGACAGCAGTAGAGAGTAGTATGTAGAGAGACAACAGTAGAGAGTAGTATGTAGAGACAGCAGTAGAGAGTAGTATGTAGAGAGACAGCAGTAGAGAGTAGTATGTAGAGAGACAACAGTAGAGAGTAGTATGTAGAGAGACAGCAGTAGAGAGTAGTATGTAGAGACAGCAGTAGAGAGTAGTATGTAGAGACAGCAGTAGAGAGTAGTATGTAGAGACAGCAGTAGAGAGTAGTATGTAGAGAGACAGCAGTAGAGTGTAGTATGTAGAGAGACAACAGTAGAGAGTAGTATGTAGAGAGACAGCAGTAGAGAGTAGTATGTAGAGACAGCAGTAGAGAGTAGTATGTAGAGACAACAGTAGAGAGTAGTATGTAGAGAGACAGCAGTAGAGAGTAGTATGTAGAGAGACAGCAGTAGAGAGTAGTATGTAGAGAGACAACAGTAGAGAGTAGTATGTAGAGAGACAACAGCAGAGAGTAGTATGTAGAGAGACAACAGTAGAGAGTAGTATGTAGAGAGGCAACAGTAGAGAGTAGTATGTAGAGAGACAACAGTAGAGAGTAGTATGTAGAGAGACAACAGTAGAGAGTAGTATGTAGAGACAACAGTAGAGAGTAGTATGTAGACAGACAGCAGTAGAGAGTAGTATGTAGAGAGACAGCAGTAGAGAGTAGTATGTAGAGAGACAGCAGTAGAGAGTAGTATGTAGAGAGACAGCAGTAGAGAGTAGTATGTAGAGACAGCAGTAGAGAGTAGTATGTAGAGACAGCAGTAGAGAGCAGTATGTAGAGAGACAACAGTAGAGAGTAGTATGTAGAGAGACAACAGTAGAGAGTAGTATGTAGAGACAGCAGTAGAGAGTAGTATGTAGAGAGACAACAGTAGAGAGTAGTATGTAGAGACAGCAGTAGAGAGTAGTATGTAGAGAGACAGCAGTAGAGTGTAGTATGTAGAGAGACAACAGTAGAGAGTAGTATGTAGAGAGACAGCAGTAGAGAGTAGTATGTAGAGACAGCAGTAGAGAGTAGTATGTAGAGAGACAGCAGTAGAGTGTAGTATGTAGAGAGACAACAGTAGAGAGTAGTATGTAGAGAGACAGCAGTAGAGAGTAGTATGTAGAGACAGCAGTAGAGAGTAGTATGTAGAGACAGCAGTAGAGAGTAGTATGTAGAGACAGCAGTAGAGAGTAGTATGTAGAGAGACAGCAGTAGAGTGTAGTATGTAGAGAGACAACAGTAGAGAGTAGTATGTAGAGAGACAGCAGTAGAGAGTAGTATGTAGAGACAGCAGTAGAGAGTAGTATGTAGAGACAACAGTAGAGAGTAGTATGTAGAGAGACAGCAGTAGAGAGTAGTATGTAGAGAGACAGCAGTAGAGAGTAGTATGTAGAGAGACAACAGTAGAGAGTAGTATGTAGAGAGACAAAGTAACTAGTAACTAAAGCTGTAACAGATGAATATAGTGGAGTAAACAGTACAATATTTCTCTCTGAAATGTAGCGGAGTAGAAGTAGAAAGTGGCATGAAAAGAAAAGACTCAAGTAAAGTACAAGTACCTCAACATTTGGACTGAAGTACAATACTGGAGTAAATGTACTTAGTTACATTCCACTGCTGGACATTACACATGAGAACACATGTTGTGTGCTCTGCTCTGGTGGATATGGGCTTTAAATCTGTCCTCCGGCATGCTGAATACTTGATGAAAGCAGTGGGAGACGACAGCGTCACTTCCATGAGTGTGGTCATGTAGAAGAACGTCGGCCGTGTTAGCAAACTGTCAGGGAGTCCGTGACAAGTGTCTCGCCTCAGGAAAAATGTATCTCATCGCTGAAACTGCTTTTTATTTATATGTTGCTGCTGCAGCAACAGCAACACACATCTTGAGGACCAAGTGTTAGAGCTAATAAAAAATTCTGGATGGAAACGGTGTGTGTGTGTGTGTGTGTGTGTGTGTGTGTGTGTGTGTGTGTGTGTGTGTGTGTGTGTGTGTGTGTGTGTGTGTGTGTGTTCATTGTGCGAGTGTGTGTTCCTGTACTTCTATCCTTTTGAGGACGAAGTGTTAGAGCTGCAGAGCCGTGTTTCCATGCACGTATTTGTACTTACATTTTGAAGTATATCAATAGAAATTATGGATGGAAAAGTCTAAAATAAGGTTTTCCTGCTAACAATCTGGGGGCTCGTCCAGGATTTAAACCTGGGATCTCTCGCACCCAAAGCAAGAATGATACTTCTTAAAAAAAAATGTCAAAAAGAAAATGTCAAAAGTGTCAAGAAAAGCAACAAGAAAGGCAGAAAAAAGTTACTTTTTCAATGAAATAATGTATACTTTATTACTTTATTAATTAAATGAAAGCATTTTAATAAACTCTACATGTCTGGCCCTGGATGTGATTCTTATTCTTTGTGAGAGTGAGTTTGACCCCTGTGGGCTATAGAATAGGGTTTTTCTCTTAGGCTACGTTCAGACTGCAGGCAAAAGTGGCCCAAATCTGATGTTTTTTGGGGTCAAGTGACCAGGTCAGACTTCTTCAGAAGTAGTGTGAACACTCAAATCAGATTTAGACCACTTCCATATGTGGTCCTGAATCAGACCCAGGTCTGATTTAGACCACTTCCATATGTGGTCCTGAATCAGACCCAGGTCTGATTTAGACCACTTCCATATGTGGTCCTGAATCAGACCCAGGTCTGATTTAGACCACTTCCATATGTGGTCCTGAATCAGACCCAGGTCAGATTTTTGTCAATGCGGCCACAGTGTGAACAACCAAGGCGGATTTGATGCAACTTTTACGTCAATTTACATCGACATTTGTCCCAATTCTGCTCCGGCGGGAGTTAGCCCGACACAGACAGTAACATTAAAAACTTGACTAGGCCTACACTCAACATGGAGAACAGTGATGGAGCAAGTCATTGGAGGGAGAGGGAGGTGTTAGACCTGATTAGTGTTATGCTCATTAATGTTACGGCTGCCATTACACAAACAAATCAAAGTGACAATGCTTCCTTCCTCCATAACCTCCCTAACTTTAGTGCAGCAGCGTGCTGCGTATGATGTCTTTGTTATTGTTCTTTTGATCATGCGGGTCAGTTGGAAACCACAACCAGTTCACACTGGAATCTGATATAGGCCACATTTTAAAAGGTCATGTGAACAGACAAACACAAAATCAGATCTGAGCATTAAGACTTGTGGTGTGAACGTAGCCTAAGTGAGAGTGTGTTTGACCCCCGTGGTCTATAGAGCAGTGTTTCTCAAACTTTTTTCAATAATGTACTCCATTTGAATTGTGTTTTTAAGCCAAGTACCCCCTGACCAGCGATAGATTTACCAAACAACAGCCATATCACTGAAGAACATTTAAATGCTGATGAAAAAAGGCAACAAAAACTTTAAAGAAATGTAAAAAGTTGGTAGAAAGAAGTAAGGCAAAAATAAGTGGAAAATAGTATCAAAAACTTAGAAAACAGAAAAACGTTGTAAAAAGCAACAGACTTAGAAACACAGTAGAAAGAAGGAAGAAAAACTTGGAAAAAAGTGACAAAAAAATGTGACAAAAACTTCGACAAACTTGGAGAAAAAGAAGACAGTAGAAAAAGGAAGGAAGGAAGGAAGGAAAGAATGAAGGAAGGAAGGAAAGAAGGAAGGAAGGAAGGAAGGCAAGAACAGGTCGAAAATAATGACCAAAAGCGAACTTCAAAAACAGCGACAAAAACTTAGAAAAAAGCGCTCACGTACCCCCTGCAGTCCTCCAAAGTACCTCTTGGGGTACACGTACCCCCATTTGAGAATCACTGGTCTATAGAATAAGGTTTTTCTCTGTACTGCTCACATTGTAATGATATAAGCTTCCCTTTAATGCTTGGCCTCATGTTTGTAATGCAAACTATTTGAACCCGGTGAACGGATGCTTTGACACAGACGTGTAATATCAGCTTGTTACTCAGTAAGCTCATCTGAAAGGTTTGTTATCATAAACTGATGCTTTTACCTCCCAACCTTTTTCATCAAGTCACAATAAAAGCTGTGCACAAACATCGGCATCGACACGCCAGCTCATCTTAGGTGTGTAAAGATCCAGGAAGTGACAATAGAGACATGCACCAAAGAGCATATAGGAGGATGCATCGGGGGCTTTGTCTGCGCAGAAAGAAGCCTTCTGGCCCCTCCATGCGTCCTCTGATCTCTCTCCCCTGGAGGCTCTGTGTTGCTCTTTAATTGCTGCCGTGAATCAGATGAGAAGTCGCTGCTCTTTGAATGAATGCCTCAACGCAACAGTGCTTCCATTAAAGATGTGTGTGTGTGTGTGTGTGTGTGCGTGTGCGTGTGTGCGTGTGTGTGTGTGTGTGTGTGTGTGTGTGTGTGCGTGTGCGTGTGCGTGTGTGTGTGTGTGTGTGTGTTTCAGTTTCAGAATGTTGTTTGTGTGTCTGCAGCAGAATAAACTTTATTGTTTCACAGTGACGCTCCTGACGCAGAGTGAAGAGTGTGTTGGCGGCGATAAGAAATAAAAGTCCCCGGCCCCCGCTGTGTGCTCCTGCCTCTTCGGCAGTAAAAAGCAACATTGTGACGAAGGCATAATCTGTTTTTCTTTCTCTGTGTGGCAGTTTATTCAGCTCCTCTGCAGCATCAGCAAACTGAAGACAGGAATCTGAGAGGGAAATGAAGGGGGTTGGATGTGGACATTTTGATTCCCTTCACAAACAGTTTGTTGCTTATAGTTCCCCTGAAACTGTGTGTTTGTGTGTGTGTGTGTGTGTGTGTGTGTGTGTGTGTGTGTGTGTGTGTGTGTGTGTGTGTGTGTGTGTGTGTGTCTGTGCGCACGTGCGTGTGCTACAGTCAGAAAGACTTTCTTTCACTTCCTGTCTTTCTATAATTTAACTGACCTCAGTCTGGGCTTGGAAATTGGGGTTAATGTACATTTAATTCAATTCCTCCTCTCTCTCTCTCTGTCTCTCTCTCTCTTTCTTTCTCTCTCTCTCTCTCTCTTTTTCACACACACACACACACACACACACACACACACACACACACACACACACACACACACACACACACACACACACACACACACACACACACACCAATGTAAATGTCAGTGTGGAATAGAAAGCCAAAGCATCTGGATCTCTCATCAGATTTCTGGAAGCTGCTCCATCCAACGACTGCAGTGTGTGTGTGTGTGTGTGTGTGTGTGTGTGTGTGTTATAATTATTGAAGGGGACACATGTAGTTGTGGAACTCCAGTGAGTGGGCTGGCAAAGCATGAAGTGATTTCATGCTTTTCTCTAGATGATGCTGAACTGGGAAATGAGCCTCCTAGCAAGCAACTAACTAACTAGCAAGTCGGAAGGCCACTTAAATAGTAAAGTTTAACAACTATATGTTTCATTCACACACTCTTGTCACAGCGTAGGAAAGCACAGCGCTCTCGCCAGATTACTGACACTTTGTTCAGTGTAGGATGATAACACGGTGGGTGGAACTAGCGAGCTAGCTAACAATGTTAAGACCCTTAGATGTTGCTTTACTAGTTTTTTAAAGCTTGATTTATTGTGCGCTTTGGCAATCTCTGCAGAAGTGAGTTCCATGCAACCATCCCTCGATACAGTACTGTACGTTGCATTGATTGTGTTCGGGCTGTAGGAACTTTGTAAAGACCTCTGGTAGCACGTCTGGTAGGGTATTTATGTGTGTTAAGCTAAATGTAAGTTGACTATACAAACAATTAGGAATTTTCAATTCATTCATGTTTCTAACAAAAAACAGGAGTGATGCTGATAGTCTCTCCTCAACTTTCAACCAGGAGAGATTGATCATGTTTACATTAGATCTAAGTGACGAGCTGCTGTTCTGAGCCAGCTGCAGTTTTCCTAGATCCTTCTTAGCAGCACCTGACCATATCATTGGGCAATAGTCGAGATGTGATAAAACTAGGGTCTGCAGGATTTGCTTGGTCAAGTGTGGTGAAAATTAGAGCATCTTTTTATTACAGATATATTCCTCCCCATCTTTACAACAAGAGAATCTATATGCCTTGTCCACAACATTTTACAATCTACAATAATGCCAAGAAGCTTTGTTTCCTCTACTTGCTCAACAGCTACATTATTCAGCATCAAATTAATCTGAGGTCTAGAGCTCAAGGAATGCTTTGTACCAAATACAATGCTTTTAAACTTTGACATGTTTAAAAATAATTTGTTGGTAGTAACTCATTCTAGTGCTATCTGCAACTCCTTGTTTAGGGTTGCAGTTATTTCATTAATTGTAGGTGCACCTATGTATATTGTTGTATCATCTGCATACATGGACACATGGGCTTTTTTGAAAGCAAGTGGAAGATCATTAATAAAAACAGAAAATAGCAAAGGGCCAAGCGAACTTCCTTGTGGGATTCCACACAACTGTTTAGTATCTGAAAAGCTACCATTAAAGAATACTCTTTGTGTTCTGTAGGATAGATCATTTTCTATCCATGATAAAGCAGATTGAGCAAAACAATAACATACAAGTTTTTTCAATAATAATTTGTGATCAATGACATCAAAGGCAGCACTGAAATCTAGCAGTACTGCTCCCACAATATTCTTTTGATCAATTTCTTTCAACCAGTTGTCCGTCATTTGTGTAAGGGCAGTGCATGTTGAGTGACCTACTCTATAAGCATGCTGATAGTCACTTGTCAAATTGTTAACAGAGAAGTAGTACTGTATCTGGTCAAATACCAATTTTTCCAATAGTTTGCTAAGAACAGGTGACAGACTAATTGGTCGGCTGTTAGTGCTGGACAGGGCGGCCCTAGCTTGCTTGGGTAGAGGAATAACTTTAGCTTCTTTCCAGATTTGAGGAAAAACATTACTTGTAAGGCTTAAATTAAAAATGTGGAAAATAGGAGTGGCAATTTGGTCAGCAACCATCCTCAGTAGCTTTCCATCCAAATTGTCAATACCAGGTGGTTTTTTCACCTGTTCTATACTCACTTTATACAATTCAAAAATACAATTCTTGTTTTTCATTATTTGATCTTTTATACATAACTATGATGGCTCACAGCTTGTTGTTGGCATTTCCTGCCTCAGTTTACACACTTTGCCAATAAAATGATCATTAAAATGATTAGCAATTTCTAAGGGTTTAGTAATGAAAGCCCCGTCTGACTCAATAAAAGATGGAGTTGAGTTACTCTTTCTGCCCATGATATCATTTAAGGCACTCCAGAGTTTTTTTCCATCATACTTTATATTATTTATCTTATTTTCATAATACAATTTCTTCTTCTTTTTGTTCATTTTAGTCACATAGTTCCTTAATTTACAGTAAGTCTGCCAATCAGATGTACATCCAGACCTTTTTGCCACTCGTTTTGCTTCCTCTCTATCAACCATGCATTTTTTCAACTCCTCATCAATCCAAAGTGCCCTGACAGTTCTAACGGTCATTTTCTTAACCAGTGCGTGCTTATCAATAACTGGAAGCAGCAGTTTCATAAATACATCACGTGCAGTATCTGGGTCCGTCTTTTTATTCACATCAGACCAACTGATATTTTTAACATCATCCACATACGACTCACAACAGAATCGCTTGTATGATCTCTTAAACACTACTTTAGGTCCCGTCTTTGGAACTTTGACTTTCCTGGATATTGCTACTAGATTATGATCGGTAAATCCAATAGGAACCGATATAGATTTTGAGCACAATTCAACAGCATTAGTGTAAATGTGATCTATGCATGTGGATGACATATTTCCTGTACTGTTCTTAAATACTCTGGTAGGTTGATTAATGAGCTGAACCAGATTACAGGCGCTTGTTACAGAGAGAAGTTTCTTTTTTAGTGGACAGCTCGATGAAAATAAATTAATGTGCAGGTCTCCCAGGAGATAAATCTCATTATTCACATCACATACTCTTTCAAGTATTTCACACAAGTTATCTAAATACTGACTGTTCGAACTTGGTGACCTATAACAACATCCCAACAGCAAAGGTTTTAAATGAGGCAGGTGCACCTGCAGCCACAACACAACTGCATTTAACATTAAGTCCTCTCTGAGCTTAACAGGAAGATGGCTCTGAATGTATATTGCTACTCCTTCCCCATAGCTATCCCTGTCTTTTCTATATATGTTATATCCCTGTATTGTCACTACAGCATCATCAAATGAGTCATCCAGGTGTGTCTCAGAGATGGCTAGGTTATATGGCGATGGGTATGGCGATTTTAGCAAGTTGTCGATGTCCTGAACCTTATTGCTAAGGCTACATATATTAAGATGGGCTATTTTTAGCCCTTTCCTTGGAAGTTTATCAGATATAGACATAATATAAAAAGGAACACACAAAAACAAAAAGCAATGCTGTTCATCATTTAGTCCAGTATTGTGTATGGGTTAAGAACCCACAGGCTTGGCTCTTTCCACTCTCTCAGCCTTTTGGGAGGGAGGATGGACAATGAGTCTGTCGTAGCGGATGTATGCAATGTTCCCTTTACCTCTTTCAGCTTTCATGGCAGGGATGAGATCTTTTCGCTTCTGGCGCACAGCCTCAGTATAGTCCTCATTTAGGAAGATGTTAGTTCCTTTCAGTTTATGTCCTCTATCCAGAATGGCCATCTTATCCTTGAATCGTAAAAATTTCACCACTATTGCCCTGGGTTTTTCACCTGAGTTGGTTCCCATCCTGTGGGCTCGCTCCACCTCTATCTTCTTTTCATCCGTCTGTAGCTTTACAGCGAGCATCTCACGAACCTTATCCTCAGATTCATCCCTGCTCTCACGTGGGGACTCAGGAATGCCTTCTATAACTATATTGTTCCGTTTTGATTGACCCTCAAGGTAGTCTGCTTTCCCTGTCATTGTTAAGAGTGATTCACACATGGTACTGATGTCTATGCATGCGTCTTTGTTTTTTATATTTAACTCCTTGCAGGTCACTTGTAGGTCTTCCACTTCTTTTTGGGAAAACTGCAAACTGATCTTTAGGTCGTAAACCTCTTTAATCATATCATCAATGATCTCGTACCTGTGATAGACTGATGGCTTCCTCTCCTTTTGGTTTCGGTGTCATGGTGAGCGTCCTTGAGGATTTCTTCTCACCTGTCTCAGTCCTCTGAAGCAAACAGTCCTGACTACAGCACGCAGCTGGTGCCGCAACTCCTAGTTTTGTCAGTAGTGAAGCAACTTCCTCCAGCCGCTGTCGTTTAGCGTTCCTCCCCTCGTCGGGTCTGCACCAGCCCCGCTCTCCTTGCTGTGGTCCAGGTCCCCCAAAAGGTGTATTTAAAAAAAGTTGTGCCGTGGGAATAAAAACAAAACGCCTCCCAAACAGTCCCTTCAACAAGAGTCACTCTTCCAAAATGTTTGTCTCCCGCGTGTGCGGCGTGGGGAAGGCGGATGCACGTTCCTCCAAGAATATGATTAAAATACACTGCTGTGAACACATCTACCAGGTGACAGACAATCCAGGACATTAGCCACATGTCTCAGCTTACTACAGAAAAAATCCAGAAGCCAAAAGACTCACAAAATGATTTTATATGATTTTGTTCTACAGATATGTCTGTGCATTTTTCTTGAAAAGTGCGAAGAAAAAAGCCCAAAAAGTGCAAAATACAAAACTTCTCAAAGACAAAAACACACCCACATCAATCAAACACATACTTATAATAACTATAACTATATACTATATACTATAGCTATATACATAAATATATAGAAATAAGTAATTATAAATTGGTCAGGGAGGGCTTTGCATTGTAACAGTCACTGTTTGTGGCTACAGGGTTAAAATTTCAATGGGTTGTTGCATATCAATCGAATCGTCTCCTTATTGGCTACAAGGCTAGAGGCGTTTCATAGCGTGGAATTTTAACTGGCTGAAGCAAATGTCAATCAATCCCACCTGACCCCAGATCACTTCAGAGCCGTGATTGGTCTTTGAGCCTGTCAATCTATATTGACTTATGAGAGGTCTTGTTTGATTCCTAAGGCTTCAGAGAATAACATTATTTGCGCTCATTGGCCGTCAGACGGCCGGAGGAAGGAGAGAGACCAGCAGTGGTATCACACATCGCTGTTTTTCTAACTCAGGGATGGTAAACTTTAAGATTGTGAGGCAAACAGCTCGTTTTTACGGAAAACGGCTTAGGTATTACATTTCCTTGGACTCTTATGGATTTATGAAAACAAAGTTTTTGGGATTATATCACCTCTGTGGATGAAGGGAAGGTAAAAAAGGTATGCATGCACACACAGCTGTGCAGTCTAATTCTGAATTAATTTATTTTCTTTAAACACCAAAACTACTGAGTTGATAAAAAGATGGAGGTTTGGGTTCAAACCATGGATGTATTAAGAGAACTGGATACAGTGTTCATTCCAATGAGAGTTGCTCAAAAGCGCATAAACAGTTTACCAATCTGTCCACATGGATGTAAATTGACAATCTGTACCCACAGTTTAAAATCCGTCCCCACGGATTGTAAAACCGTGCACACAGTTTATTTATTTTTCCCTTCCCAGAACCTAGGGGGGCTCCGTAGAAAAAGTCGCTTGTTTTGGGCTTGTTTTCACAGGCCTGGTTGCTTATTTGTCTCGCGAGATCTGGAAACACTGGACAGTACTTGCAAAGGTAAACCGGTTTGATGTAGACAGGTGAAATTGTGAAATCAATTAATTTACGTAGCCTACCTGACCAACTACCAGAAATATTATTTATTAATAAAGCCTTGGATTTGGTATACAAAGTCTCAGATTTCTCTTTCCTTGGATTAAGTTCATACCTTAACAAAATTAACTGTTACTAATGTAGGCTAATTAAAAACTGACCGGAGCCCGTCGCTGGACGCACCGGAGGACCGAGACAAAGTAAACACGCCTCTCTGACCGGTACCGGAGGGGTTAGCGGTTAAACTGAGCGGAGGATGTGCGGAATGTGTCGGTCTTGTCGGAGACTGGCTGGCCGCTCGGCGCCTTCAGACAAACCTCAAGCTAACAGGCTAACGGCATATTAGCTAGCCAAACACAGAGCGGTAACATCTGCAAAGATTGGATCTGTCAGCGCATTAATCTGCTGGACTCTAACATCTGTTGATCTGTGCAGGACTTCACTGTGACCGGACTGTTAGAGACGATGTGACCGGCAGGTAACGTTAACGGTTATCTGCTACTGTAGCAGAGCTGCAAGTAAACGCTGAACTGAGCTGTGTGTTTTCAGTGTTAAACATTGCTGCAGGTATTCATGCACGACTATTGTTGGATATTTTCAGAGGTGGAAGACTTACTCAGATCATGTATTGCAGTAAAAGTAGAAGAAACTGTGTTGTAGAGTTACAAATGACTTGTCAGTTACAAGTCCTGCATTCTACATCTTCCTTAAGTAATAGTACAAAAGTATTATCAAAATATACTTAAAGTACCAAAAGTACAAGTGCTCATTATACTATTTAATTGGATTATATTATGATCCAATAAATTGTATTAAATATGGCTGATCATTTAAATAAAATGTTTTATTTAATTCAAGTAGCCTTCTTGTACAACCCCAAATCAGAAAAAGTTGGGACAGTATGGAAAACACAAATAAAAAAAGAAAGTAGTGATTTCTAAATGTACTTTGACTTTTATTTCATTGCTGACAATGTGAACACAAAATATTTCATGTTTTGTCTGGTCAACTTCATTTAATTTGTAAATATACATCCTTTCCTGTCATTCAGAGCCTGGGTCTGTCCGAGGTTTCTTCCTAAAAGGGAGTTTTTCCTCGCCACTGTTGCACTGAGTGCTTGCTCTTGGGGGATTTGTTGGGTTTTTTGTAAATTATAGAGTATGGCCTAGACCTACTCTATCTGTAAAGTGTCTTGAGATAACTCCTGTTATGATTTGATAATATAAATAAAATTGAATTGAAATTGAATTGAATTCAGCACTGCAACACATTCCAAAAAAGGTTGGGACAGGAGCAATTTAGGGCTAGTAATCAGGTAAATTGGTTAAATAATGATGTGATTTGAAACAGGTGATGTCAACAGGTGATTGTAATTATGATTTGGTACAAAAGCAGCATCCAAGAAAGGTCTAGTCCTTTAGGAGCAAAGATGGGCCGAGGATCGCCAGTTTGCCAACAAATACGTGAGAAAATTATTGAAATGTTTAAAAACAATGTTCCTCAAAGAAAGATAGGAAGACATTTGCTTATTTCACCTTCAACAGTGCATAACATAATTAAAAGATTCAAGGAATGAGGAGGAATTTCAGTGCGTAAAGGACAAGGGCGCAAGCCTAAGCTGAACAACCGTGATCTCCAATCCCTCAGGCAGCACTGCATCAAGAATCGTCATTCATCTATAAGTGATATCACCACATGGGCTCAGGACTACTTTGGCAAACCTTTGTCAAGCAACACCAGCAACAAGTCCAAAAGCCAGGGTCTGTCATGGTATGGGGTTGTGTCAGTGCCCTTGGCAAAGGTAACTTGCACTTCTGTGATGGCACCATTAATGCTGAAAAGTACATAGATATTTTGGAGCACAATATGCTGCCTTCAAGAAGACATCTTTTCCAGGGACGTCCATGTTGTGAAAAGGAATGGCAACATTACAAAGTGGTAAATGCTTTACTGTTCCAACTTTTTTTGAAATGTGTTGCAAGAACCAAAATAGGAATTTTGTTTATTTGAAAAAAAAAAAAAAAAATCATGAGGAACACATTAAATGATGTGCTGTTGTATTGTCTGCAATGAAATACAACTCAAAGTACATTTAGAAATCACTACTTTCTTTTTTTATTTGTGTTTTCCATACTGTCCCAACTTTTTCTGATTTGGGGTTGTACATACTTATATTCTATGGTTTGAAATGTATACAGATTTGACATTTTCCCCTCATACTTCTGTCAGAATGGGTACCAAGTTGGCATTGAATTTAATTTGAAATGGTATTAAAAAGCCTTGAATTGAAGTTGGAGGATCCTGGGGGTACCCTGTATATTGTTTGTGTTTTTTTGTTAAACGTGACTTTTTCATTGTAGCCTAGGCTGTACAAACCATCACGAAAAAGAATTATAGGAATTGTATAGCAGGCCAATTTTGGAACAATATTATAGTAATCTTATAGAAATAGGCTACTATTAGTATTTTGGGACATAGTATAAAAGTATTACAGTATTTTGGAGACTGTAGAAGACTGTAGGCTACTGTAGGAACATTGTGGAGGACCCTCCACAAGGTTATTATAGCGATCAGAAGTAACCTGGGCTATGACTAATGACTGTGTCCTAGGACCAGGTGAACTAATTGGTAAGCATGTGAACTAAACGACTATACTGATGCCCAACCAGCCAAAATGACATCAAAGACAGCGGTAATGGCAATTTCTTTCCGCGTGCATGTCGCCGTGTTCATGAACCAGAACTTTGACAATAAATCAGTAAGTTGCTACTCCAAAAAAAAAAAGTCAAGGTTGGCAGGTCTGCATCAGATTGATGCTTTAAAATATTAAATATTTAAAATTTTCTTCCCTGGAGAGCATGACCCCGGACCCCCCTAGAGGGATATATCCTTCTTACCTTTTTCACCCCTGACCCGTTTTCATGCCTGCATCATACCTAGTTTAATAACTCTGGATTTAGCTACTAGTAAATGTGAAAAATGTTAAAAACATAACGTTTTTAACAAGGACCCTTTAACCCTCGAACGCTACCAAGTCGTGAGTCGTGACTTGAAGTCGTAAAAATTGTCTGGAACGCAGCATTAATATAGGTCAGAATGATGCTGGAACAAACCACTTATGGGGGAGTTTTTCGAGGGGAGGACAGTCTCTAAAATGGAAAGTTGAAAGGAATGGTGGTTGATCTTTAAGTGCAGTGAGATGAAGTGTAACTGCCTCTCCTCTGCTTCCTGTTGTCTGATCTCATCAGTAGCGTCTGGATCTTGTTTGTCCCGCTGATTGGGAACATGGTGTTAAAGCAGGATTTGATTCACAGCGTCTGAACGCCAGATGTTCTCAGCTCGGTAGAGAAACCCATACTGCCTCTGCTGTCAGTTATGTTCCTCTCCGTTAACCAATTTAAGTCCAGTTTGGGCTCTTTAAGTGTCCCCAGGATGCTGCAGAGCAAGAGTTTCTTGTCAGGTCAAACGCAAGTTGCTTCTGCTACGACAGCGTTCTCAGAAAAATAAATAATGTTAGTAACCCTACACACACACACACAGAGACACACACAGACACGCACAGACACACACACGGACACACACACATGCACAGACACACACAGACACACACACACATACAAACACACAGACAGCGTGCGATCTTCTCTGTCAGCGGTCCGATCCAAAGATGTCGGCAACGCTCGGGGGCCTCGGTACCGGCGGCCTCGGTACCGGCGGCCTCGGTACCGGCGGCCTCGGTACCGGCGGCCTCGGTACCAGCGGCCTTGGTATCTGGGCTCTCAGAGCTCAGATGAGGCTCCGTGAGGAGCTCTGCCACTTTCCCCTGATTGTAATTAAAGACGAAGGGAACAGACGGCGCCGCCTCGGCCCGCTGCTTCTGTCAATCAGCCCAGTTAGCACGATCATAATACAAGACGCACACACACACACACACACACACACACACACACACACACACACACACTGGAGTCCATTCATTTTCTAATTCTGTCAGCGTTACTTCCCCTGTTCTCCTTTATTTACTTCTTCTTTTACCTGGCTTAATCACATATTTAGAGCGTCCATGTTTCTCTCTCTGTCAGCAATGTAGGCGGGCACATTCATGAATGCACAACGTGCACAGACAACACCCTCCCACCTCTGAAAAACAGGGCTCCCTTAAAAGCTACGACGATTTTGACCCAAAAACTACGATGTTTTCCTTTTGCAGTTTATTTGATCTGACTATCTTGTACCATTTTGCACACACACACACACACACACACACACACACACACACACACACACACACACACACACACACACACACACACACACACACACACACACACACACACACACAGGGTAGTGTTGTCTCAAATCGTGCACTGACAGGATTACTGCTGACCTATTGTTGCCTGACACAAACATCCACTACCTGACAGCAGTACAGTGGTACTTATTTGAAAAATAAAAACACATGGTTTGGTTTTCGCAGTTTCGCGCAACCTCTGCAGCTTCCTTGCTGCCATTTTCCTACGCTACAAAATGCGTCAGTGGTCGCAGAGACGGCGACCGTTGAGGGCGAGTAGCGTCCAGCGGTCCACGCTCAACGTTCTGACCGCTTTGAGTGCAGCGTCCGGGTTCTCGTTGCGTTTGGACATACTTTGTCAGTTTAAAAGCACTGTGGACTCAAAGGGTCCTGTCTTGCACCCAGCGCAGCGCGGCGCAAAGCCTGACCCAAGTGTCTTTGCTAGTTTAAGACCGACGCAGTTGTCAGTTTCCTGTCCAGCGTCCACATCGTTTAAATAGCAAGTGCACCTGTGCCCATCTTTGCGCCCATGGGCGTCTTACAGGGAGGTGTGTTCAGGTGCATTCTGGGCGTGCTGGTCTTACAGGGAGGTGTGTTCAGGTGCATTCTGGGCGTGCTGGTCTTACAGGGAGGTGTGTTCAGGTGCATTCTGGGCGTGCTGGTCTTACAGGGAGGTGTGTTCAGGTGCATTCTGGTAGGTGTGTTCAAGTGCATTCTGGGCGTCAATAACGCAGCATTTCATTGTTATTTTAACAG
The DNA here is from genome assembly GCA_023631565.1 of Gymnocephalus cernua. Taxonomy (NCBI): domain Eukaryota; kingdom Metazoa; phylum Chordata; class Actinopteri; order Perciformes; family Percidae; genus Gymnocephalus; species Gymnocephalus cernua. Next base: position 36,201,911 of record CM042434.1, read on the forward strand.
CACATTAGTAAAATGCTCCTATGCTCGTGCACAGCACGTGCACACTATGCTTGTTACACACACAGGGACGCACAGCAGCACACACACATGCAGAAGATTACTAATAAACATATTAGGGTGTAAATCCTCCATCATAACAGCAATGCTCCAAGGTCCAAACGCGCCTGGCTTTTAAAGGGAATGGGAGATGACTCTCTGATTGGTTGATTGCATGTTACGCCCAAAACACACCTCTGATTAATGAAGACACTAAGTACAACCCTTTAGAACCAGGCGCCCGGCACACGGACACTTTTTTCTGCCATCAAACTAGCAAAAGTGGATTTGGACACGCACTAAACAACAAACGATTATTAGTTGCAGCAAATTCACAAATATATTTCCTCGTTCAAGATTCTGAACATCTCAGATTTCCTGCGTTTCTTTCTCTAATGTGACAGGAAACTGAACACATCGCGGGTTGAACAAAACAAGCGATATATGAGGACATCGTCTTCGACTCTTATCAGATTTTCCTGTATTTTCAGACATTTTATGGACCAATAATAGGAGAAATAATAGAGTGCAGATGAATCCATGGTGAACTAATCCTTTTGTTGCAGCCCTAGTTCCCTGCTTCATATAATCCACAGGAACAGATCTTAACAAGTCTTTGTCTTCTTCCCCCTATGGTAAATACTCCCAGATCATTTCTGAGATTATTTTTAATCAGAAATCTAAAAAAGACATCCTTGAACGTTCAGCGCACGTTGGATTATTCCTCCTGGCTTCTGTCGGCTCCATAAATTCACTGTGCTCGGTCGATGAAGGTGTCCTTGCTGAGGACACACGCACGCACACACACACATGCATGCACGCACGCACGCATGCATGCACGCGCGCACACACACTCACACACAGAGGAGGGGGATGGTGTGTGTTTTGGTTTGGCTGTCACTGCACACAAACATCACACCTCTGAATGTATTTTCAGATCTGTAAGAGAGATGCAGCATTCGTTTTGGTAAATACTGCTGAAACTGCATCTCACACACACACACACACACACACACACACACAGACACACACACACACAGAGGAGGGGGATGGGTGTGTGTGTGTTCACAAAAACATCACACAATTTTTTTTAATATTTTATTTTTATCAGATCTGCGAGAGATCGTTTTGGTAAATGCTGCAGAAACTGCATCACACACACACGCACGCACGCACGCACGCACGCACACACACACACACACACACACACACACACACACTGATCCCTTCCCATCTGGCAGCAGTCCAAACAGTAATTCGTGTTCACGTTGCATCTGTTACTCACAGCCGATGATTTTCACCCGGAGAGCCGAGGAGAAACGTGAACGTCTGTTCAGGAGAAAGAAAACCTCGGGGTCCCGTCCACATTTTGGGACATTTAGGGGTGTCAGGACTCGGATTTGAAATCAAACATCGATTGACATGGGCTTTCCATTTCTATCTGAACCAGAAGCAGTATAGCTCCTCTCTCTCCTCTACTTGCCTCCCTTTCTCAGCAGCATGTTGAGTGTCTCGCTTCATGTGTTCACATGAGGACGGTCGTTTTTTAAAAACACTTCCTGATATTGTTTATCTAATATTTTCTGCCTTTAACTAACCCAAACTAACTATCCCATAAACCCACTGACCTACCTATCCTTTTATCTACAGTACATGCACAGCTGCGTGCAACAACTTTACGTGGCGGTGAATGACCGGCTCACATATACTATACATAATAATAATACATAATGTATTTATGTATTTACATTATAGCAAATTACCTTGTTGATGAGCTTCACTCAATATAGGCATCTTTATATATACAACATTAGCTGGAAAGTGAAGCAGTCTTCCCGTGTGTGTGTGTGTGTGTATGTGTGTGTGTGTGTGTGTGTGTGTGTGTGTGTGTGTGTGTGTGTGTGTGTGTGTGTGTGTGTGTGACAGAATGGAAGGTGTTTAAAATGCAGAGAGCAGTCACGGCTGGAGGAACGCTGCAAAACACGCTCTCCTTCTGTCACCCTCTCTCTCTCTCTCTCTCTCTCTCTTGCTCTCTGATGCATTGTTGCTCTTTCCTCCCCCCCCCCCCCCCCCCCCCCCCCCCCCCCCCTCTCACCATCTGGTCATTCTCTGTGACTCAGCGCTGTCGCCTGCTGGAGGCTCTGCCACCCACACACACACACACACACACACACACACACACACACACACACACACACACACACACCGTGCACTGATCCGTGACATTTAAAAGGTGTGTGTGTTTACAGGAGCAGATCTTTAGTTACAGTTTCATTCAAACTTTCTGCAGAAGATATTTATTTTAATTAGATTTGATGCAGAACTGACTGTTTATACAACTGATCCTAGAATCAATGAATACGTTGCTCGGCCGTGGCTTGGTAGCGTTGCATTTCCCCCCCGACTCATTTCCTGGTTCTCCTAGTTGAAGCTGTATGTGTGAACCTGAAGGATGCTGCAGGCTGGATGGGAAGCCAAAGCAGCAGCAGACGTTTGGACAGGAAGTCAGATTGATCAGAGTTGGCGTTGATTGCTCTTTGTTCCAGCTGATGCAGAGCCTTTTCACCGCTAATGTTAGGCTGCGGCTGATTACCAGTCTTTCTGCAGGGCAGTAACCTGATGAAGGGATAATCACTGTCGGGGGGAAACAGGACGCGGTCAAAACACGAGAACAGAAAACAAACACAGAGAGGGATCCTACACACAACTTTATGTTATTGATTGATTCACTGTTGGATGGAGAGACAGAGGGATGGAGAGACAGAGAGCAGAGAGACAGAGAGAGAGAGAGAGAGAGAGACAGAGAGCAGAGAGACAGAGAGAGAGAGAGAGAGAGACAGAGAGAGAGAGACAGAGAGAGATAGACAGAGAGAGAGAGAGAGACAGAGAGAGAGAGAGAGAGAGAGACAGAGAGAGAGACAGAGAGAGAGAGAGACAGAGAGAGAGAGCAGAAAGACAGAGAGAGAGCAGAGAGACAGAGAGAGAGACAGAGAGATGGAGAGACAAAGGGAGGGAGGGACAGAGAGAGAGAGAGAGAGAGAAAAGAGACAGAGAGAGAGCAGAGAGACAGAGAGAGAGAGAGAGACAGAGAGAGCAGAAAGACAGAGAGAGAGAGAGACAGAGAGAGAGCAGAGAGACAGAGAGAGAGAGAGAGACAGAGAGAGCAGAAAGACAGAGAGAGAGAGAGAGACAGAGAGAGAGCAGAGAGACAGAGAGAGAGAGAGCAGAGAGACAGAGAGAGAGAGAGAGACAGACAAACAGAGAGAGCAGAGAGAGAGAGAGACAGAGAGAGAGAGAGACACAGAGACACAGAGAGACAGAGACAGAGAGAGAGAGCAGAGAGACAGAGAGAGAGACAGAGACAGAGAAAGAGCAGAGAGATAGAGAGAGAGAGAGAGCAGAGAGACAGAGAGAGAGACAGAGAGATGGAGAGACAAAGGGATGGAGAGACAAAGAGCAAAGAGATAGAGGGACAGAGAGATGGAGAGACAGAGAGAGAGAGCAGAGAGACAGAGAGAGAGAGAGAGAGCAGAGAGACAGAGAGAGAGACAGAGAGAGAGAGAGAGACAGAGAGAGAGAGCAGAGAGACAGAGAGAGAGAGCAGAGAGACAGAGAGAGAGAGACAGAGAGATGGAGAGACAAAGGGATGGAGAGACAGAGAGCAAAGAGATAGAGGGACAGAGAGATGGAGAGATGGAGAGACAGAGGGATGGAGAGACAGAGAGCTGAAATAACAGAAACAAAATTTGGCACTTTCTGCTTTACAAATGACGTAATTGAACGATTGAACCCTATGTTCTTCTACATATTTATTATAATTTTTCCATACCCTGTTTTTTGCACTTTAACTCCTCCCACATCTGGAATCCGATTAGGATTCACAATGTTACCGACGTGTTTAAAACGGAGACCGTTACCTTCGGTTTAGATATGAGGACGGAGAACTCTCCTGTGGGTGGGGTTAGAGAAGAGGAATAGTAATAAACATGGTTGTGTCTATGCTGATGGCTGTTTAGATGTTAAATATAAAACGCTGGCCTTCCTTCAGAGATCATTATGGGTTGTATGCCAGCCTCTTTCTCTTTTCTCCTGCACAATGATCTGATTGGAGCTGATTGGATTTACTGCGCCAGCTGCAGCCCATCTCTCTCTCTCTTTCTCCGTCTCTCTCTCTCTCTGTCTATGTCTCTGTCTCTTTCTCTCTCTCTGTCTCTCTCTCTCTCTCTCTCTCTCTCTCTCTCTCTATCTCTCTCTGTGTCTTTCTGTCTCTCTCTGTCTCTCTTTCTCTGTCTCTGTCTCTCTTTCTCTCTCTCTCTCTCTGTGGTTAATGGTGCCTTTCTAAAGGCTTTATTAGGAGTAATTTGCTGCAGCGAGCGCTGACTGATATCTGGGCCGTGACCCTGTCGCTCAGCTCAAGTCCCAGGCACACTGGTGATGGCAGGTCTGCACGCCGTCCGCAGATTACAGTCTTACCCAATACATTGGAGAGACCGAGGGGGAAATGACAAAAGTGATTCAAAGCAGAATGTCTTCGGGCATGACTGACCTCTGATATCGGCATTTACAACTCCAAACCAGAAAAAGTTGGGACAGTATGAAAAACACAAATAAAAAAAGAAAGTAGTGATTTCTAAATGTACTTTGACTTGTATTTCATTGCAGACAATGTGAACACAAAATATTTCATGTTTTGTCTGGTCAACTTAAATTCATTTGTAAATATACATCCTTTCCTGTCATTCAGACCTGCAACACATTCCAAAAAAGGTTGGGACAGGAGCAATTAAGGGCTAGTAATCAGGTAAATTGGTTAAATAATGATGTGATTTGAAACAGGTGATGTCAACAGGTGATTCTAATTATGATTTGGTACAAAAGCAGCATCCAAGAAAGGTCTAGTCCTTTAGGAGCAAAGATGGGCCGAGGATCGCCAGATTCACAACAAATACGTGAGAAAATTATTGAAATGTTTAAAAACAATGTTCCTAAAAGAAAGATAGGAAGACATTTGCTTATTTCACCTTCAGCAGTGCATAACATAATTAAAAGATTCAAGGAATGTGGAGGAATTTCAGTGCGTAAAGGACAAGGGCGCAAGCCTAAGCTGAACAACCGTGATCTCCGATCCCTCAGGCGGCACTGCATCAAGAATCGTCATTCATCTATAAGCAATATCACCACCATGGGCTCAGGACTACTTTGGCAAACCTTTGTCAAGTACCACAATACGTAGTTACAGCCACAAATGCCAGTTGAAACTGTACTGTGCCAAAAGGAAGCCCTATGTTAACAGTGTCCAGAAGCGCCGTCGACTTCTCTGGACTCGGAGGCATCTGGGATGGACCATCACCCAGTGGAAACGTGTACTGTGGTCAGATGAATCAGTATTTCAGGTATTTTTTAGGAGAAATGGATGCCGTGTGCTCCGGACCAAAGAAGAAAAGGATCATCCAGACTGTTACCAGCAACAAGTCCAAAAGCCAGGGTCTGTCATGGTATGGGGTCTGTGTCAGTGCCCTTGGCAAAGGTAACTTGCACTTCTGTGATGGCACCATTAATGCTGAAAAGTACATAGAGATTTTGGAGCACAATATGCTGCCCTCAAGAAGACATCTTTTCCAGGGACGCCCATGCATATTTCAACAAGATAATGCGAAACCACAATCTGCACACATTACAGAGTTCTGGCTGCGGAGGAAGAGGATACGGGTACTTGACTGGCCTGCCTGCAGTCCCGACCTGTCTCCAATAGAGAATGTGTGGCGCATTTTGAAGTGCAAAATGCGACTACGAAGACCCCGTACTGTTGCCCACCTTAAGACTTGTTTGCAGCAAGAATGGGACAAAATTACACCTGAAACACTTCATCACTTGGTGTCTTCAGTCCCTAAACGTCTTTTAAGTGTTGTGAAAAGGAATGGCAACATTACAAAGTGGTAAATGCTTTACTGTTCCAACTTTTTTTGAAATGTGTTGCAAGAACCAAAATAGGATTTTTGTTTTTTTGAAAAATAAACAATAAAAATCATGAGGAACACATTAAATTATGTGCTGTTGTATTGTCTGCAATGAAATACAAGTCAAAGTACATTTAGAAATCACTACTTTCTTTTTTTATTTGTGTTTTCCATACTGTCCCAACTTTTTCTGATTTGGGGTTGTACACACACAGTTTGTTTCACCAGTCCTCCAAACCGTACGACAATATCGGCCTTTTGTTCTGGAGGACTGCATTGGGAAATTGACCGGGGCTGCAACTGAGATCAGTGGTGTTAGTGTTGCTAATATTCTGAGTAAAGTCTTCTAGACCTTAAGAAGCTGATGATGTGCACTGTGAGCTCTTTGTCTCCCGAGCGTCTCCATGGATACAGAGCGGGCCCTGTGAGGACGCAGCGGCTGTAAACAGGAAGTCATGCATATTCATGCTGGATTCTAAAACGTGTGAGGCACACTGTGACCGATCCAATATTCATGGGCCCAAAGTGGAAACCGTGCAAAGGGTTAAATCTCTCTCATCATGCTTTGTTATCTTCGGGGAAATCTGTTTACAACCGTCACACAGATCTGACATCATAAATAAATCAGCACAGAAGGAATCTAATCACTTTATTGATGTTTTAAACGAGTTTCAGCTTCAACACGCCCCCTGATATCTCCTAGATATTCCATCTGACGCTCCTCCTGAGGTCATACATCTGTGTGTGTGTGTGTGTGTGTGTGTGTGTGTGTGTGTGTGTGTGTGTGTGTCTGGAGCATTTCCTGATTATTGAAATGTTTCCACGTTGTATAAATGAATCGAATTGAACAATTGTCCGTCTGTCGGTTATCTTTAACCCTTCCTGTCTTCTGCTTCTTCCCTCCGTCCCTCTGTCCATCTCAACATCCCTCAGTCTCTCCATCCCTCTATCTCTGTCTCTCTCTATTCCTCTGTCTCTCCATCCCTCAGTCTCTCCATCCCTCTATCTCTGTCTCTCTCTATTCCTCTGTCTCTCCATCCCTCTGTCTCTCCATCCCTCTATCTCTGTCTCTCTATTCCTCTGTCTCTCCATCCCTCTGTCTCTCCATCTCTCTATCTCTGTCTCTCTATTCCTCTGTCTCTCCATCCCTCTGTCCCTCTGTCTCTCCATCCCTCTATCTCTGTCTCTCTCTATTCCTCTGTCTCTCCATCCCTCTGTCCCTCCATCCCTCTGTCTCTCCATCCCTCTGTCCCTCCATCCCTCTGTCCCTCCATCCCTCTGTCTCTCCATCCCTCTGTCCCTCCATCCCTCTGTCCCTCCATCCCTCTGTCCCTCCATCCCCCTGTCTCTCTCTGTCCTCTGTCCCTTCGTCCGTCTCTTCTCCTGAGAGCCGACTGGACAGTGCCAAACTCCTCCGAGTCTTTCTGCTCACTTTCACGCACCATGAAATATTCACAGCTCAATGCCTGTCCTGTTTATTATTCATGAGCCCGCTTGACTTCTCTGAATCATTCACACGCACACACATACACAGACACACACACACACACACACACACACACACACACACACACACACACACACACACACACACACACACACACACACAGACACACACACACACACACACACACACACACACACACACACACACACACACACACTGCAGAGCAATCAGAGCCTACATCAGTTCTCGTAGTATGGTGGCGCTTCGTGTAAAAGGAGAAAGTTCAATATTCCATTTGTCCCATGACTCTGCATATATTTACATCTATTAAAAGTGTTTGACTCCATTAAAGTCTTCACATCGTTCTGTGACAAAAAGAAAGTGTCAAAAGTGCGGAAAAGACGACCAAAACGTTGGAATTCTTTTTTACATTTTGACCCAGAAAAAGAAACAGTTGCATCATGGTCGACGGGGAAGACAACACAAGGGTTAACAAAATCCTCCCGTTGCTCTGTAACTGCTGGATGGGGAGAAAACGTTGGAACATAACAGCTTAACATTCAGCTTCAGCTCTTTAAAGTGTGACACGTGTTCCTGATGAGTCTTAGACTCATAAATCAGAATCAAACCTCTAATCATTTTCTCTAAAAAGGGTTTCGGGAAATTCCACAGCATTGAAGCTGTAGATGGAGGAAACGTGTCAACACTCTTAACGTGTCATCCAGAGCAGCACGTTGCTTAGCTTCTGTGCTGTTACGTCCAATCTTAGCACAGCTATTCATAACCTTATTGATTAGCTGACTGTGGTGACCTGCATCATGCTGTTTGTGTTTGCTCAGGCTAAGTGGATCTTTTCAGATGGAAGCAGCCTTTAAGGCGCCGCTGCTAACGTGGATCAACTCTGTGATTTAAATCTTTCTTAAAATAAACTCTGCAGTGTGAAGCAGCCGGCCCAGTCTACAATATCTGTAGGTTGTTCCTCCCACCCCACCCACTTGAGAGTTTGCTGTCCTCATATCTAAACCAGAGAAAACCGCAACCATTACCTGTCGCGGTTTTAAACACGTCGTTAACGTTGAGAAACGGTCCTAGTTTGGTTAGGTTAAGACACCAGAACTACTGAGTTAAAGTGATAAAAAGATGGGGATTTGGGTTCAAATCAGACGTTACGTCACTTCCTGAAGGTTACCACGTGACGCAGAACATGACGTAGCTCCGTTTGTTCCCTAAAGTAAAAAAAAAACTCTGTTTCCTTTTCTTGTCAAATGGGACATTAACCCTAGCCTGACAAGCCAGACCCAACATCCAGATGTTAGGTCTGGGAACTCCCCATTGGCAGGGCTCAATCCGAGGGGCGGGATAAATGGTTGTCTTTCAAATTCCCTCTGCATGCAATAGGATAGCACTACAACCAACAAGAGCAACGCTAGTTGATAGATTAAATAGTTTAAGATAAACTTTAAACTCCGAACACATCTTCCTTTTTTAAGAATGACTTCAGTGGCGTTCTTTGTTCTTCTCTCAAAGAAAAGCTTAACTCCAAGTCTTCCAGTCACGACCAAAGCCGATTCCAAAGACTGCTGTTCGACAGCAGCAGCAGCCATCTTCTTTGTTTTCAAGTAGCACGGAATTCACGCTGAACCGTCGTAACTCTGCCGTCATTATGTTAAAGGAACACGCCGACTTATTGGGACATTAGCTTATTCACCGTAACCCTGTCGGAGTGATATGCTTGCAGCTCTGCTCCAGAGTAGCACTGCTTCGCCTTTCTGAGAATATAGTTCCCAGTTTATATACAGTTAGAAGATGGCTGTGTCTCAAGTGACGTTATTTGTAAATGCTGTGACTATACAAATCACAACATGTAAATAGGAACATGTTGCTGTTATTTTGTTACTTATTCGGAGCAGTAGGCTAGTTGGAGCCGGTTACCTCCAGGATCTGTGCTAGGCTAAGCTAACGGTGGAGCCGTCAGACAGAGTTACGACACGCACGGAGATGAGAAGGGTATGTATCGACTTGTCTAACTGTCGGGGTTACGGTGAATAAGCTAATGTCCCAATAAGTCGGCGTGTTCCTTTAAGCCCGCCCACTGACTCTTTACACAATGTGATTGGCCTGACTAGAGTTTGGTTTTTCCAGCACGCAAGCCAACGGAGAGTTGCTAGACGACTTCGCTGCAAATGACATTTGCTGTTGCTAGGGTGCTGCTAGATTGAAAACAAAGTTTTAATTTAAAATTTTAACCTCATAAAAAGTTGCGTGGTAGACAGGAAGACAACACAAGGGTTTTATTTTCATGAACCCCGGTCTCCTGGGTGAAAGTCCTGTGTTTGTTTGACCCCTCCCCCCCTACCTCCCTCTTACCAGAACATTTGGCCCTCTTATACTTCCTCACCTTACTTCCTGCTTTGCTCACGTTAGAGCTACTACGTCCACTAGAGGGCGCCGCCACTAGAAACATCTATATAGGTGAGAATGATGCAGGAACAAGCGACTAATGGGGGAGTTTGTTCGGTCCTAATAGCTGCTTTAACTCTAATGTTGTCTTCCCGTTGTTTAAATAAAAGCTTTTTTTTCAATGTTTATTTTTTCATTTTCGACACTTATCACATTTTCTGAAGTTTTTCACACTTTTCCTGATGTTTTGTCCATTTTTTTGTCAGTTTTTCCGATGTTTTTGTTGATTTTATTTCCTCCAATTTTTGAAATGCTATAAAATAGAATAAAACACCCAAATTCAATAAAGAGTGTACTTACTTGTGAAGAGCGTTGTATGGAACCATCCACGTTAGTTTCTTTGACAATTTGGTTAAAAGAAACCCAAATTTGTGATGTAAAAACTTTTTGAAAATGGGTCAAATTTGACCAGAAGACTAATACGTAATAGCTGCTTTAACAAACGACTTATGTGGGCATTTCTTCGGACTCAAACAAAGCCAACCTGCAGCTACAGGAAACATGTTTCCGGCTGCAGCTTCTGTCCAATCCTCACATTTCTAAAGAGCGTCCATCCTTCATCCCTCTGTAGTTTAACCGGAGTCACGGCTGAACAGCGGCCGATATGATTGTGTCTCAATTAAAGGCGGATGTGTGGAGTGGCTCGGAGTGTTTCCTGTTGTCAGATGTGACTGATGGTGATTACTGCAGAGCAGAGGGAGATTCGTGTCCAGCATGCCAATGCTCTCCGTTACACTTTCACTGTGTTGGAACCCCTCATTCACTCACTCACTATTCCCTCTGTAGTGTTTATTATATAGGGAACTAAAGATGGAACGACCAGCCAGATTTCGGACATGACACTGAAAACATCGTTGCGTCAGTAGATGCGCCGGTTATTTGTGTGACGGAGGCTTCATTTAACCATACCAAAACTAAAATGCTTCTAATTTTGTACCTTAAAGGGATATTTCACCGCTGGAAAGCTGAATATATCTTTAAATTGGGTCACTTATGTAGCAGAAATGTGAAAAAAAAAATTGAATTGGGGCCTTCTAGGCCGAGAAAAGCCAGAACATGTGTTTTTGGCTCATATGGATGAAAGACACCAAATCCCAGAATGCACTTCGCTTCGCTGCTTTGAGTCCACTCCCAAGCCACGCCTACCACTTGACAGACAGACAGACAGACAGACAGCGAGGCATTCAACTCAACTCAATGTGTTTTATTGTTATTTCAACCATATACACAAAAAAACGTTTCATTGTGGCTCAAGTGGTGTTACACATTTAAAATATATAAAAACGACATTATATAAAAACTACATATGAAACAGGCTACATTTAGTCATAGACCTATATATAATAGCGTTTAGTGCACACACACATTATATAGGCTCCGTAACGTTCAGCTAAGCATACTAGCATTAGGCTTGGTGAGCTGTAAACACCGAGTATAAACACAGCCGTGAATTAGCGTGGGATGTCGAATGGTCGCCATGTAACAGTCACAAACTCCAGCGGTTAGCAGTTAGTTGGATACAAATTACCCCATTTCTGCACCAGTCCGTGTTAACACAGCTCACCTTCATACAGAGCATCTCTAGCTGGACAGTCTGGTACGCTGTTCTTCAGCCATGTTTCCACAAAAAAGTCTCTGAACTCGCGTTGGGAGTTTCGTTGAAGTTGGATGTAGTCCAGTTTGTTGTTTAATGAACGGACACTTTCAATCAGGATTGATGGGACAAGTGGCTGGCTAGCGTTAGCTCGCTCTGGATGTGCCTTTTCCCCGGCTAGCGTTAGCTTCCCACTTGGCCGATGAGGATGTCCACTTCCCCGGCTCGGGGCTTCGACGAGACTGCTGGTCTCCGTGCTGGTCTCCGTGCAGGCGAAGCTCTCGTAGTGGGCCGATTATTCCGTCTGTAATAACGTTCCCTGAATATTCTCCGATCTGTAGCGATGTATCCCGGTGGTATACATGTGCGGTAGTTTGAATGCACATCATTTTGTAAAATTGTGCTGCTGAGAAGAGAGAGCCCTGCTTAGCGAGAATTCAAGATGGCTGACATTTCGTTTTTTTCCGGCTGAGATCGGCTCGCTTCGGGTGATGGGCGTGTTGAAAACATGCGGAAGTAGCTCCTGCTACTGTTTGTAGTTCTTTGCCTCTGGCCTTCCATTCCTCCAATGACGTAAAAATCGTCATTTTGCGTCATTGGAGGAATGATTTCCAGACCCCCAACGCAGAGATCTCCCGTCTCAGGGGGACATGAAGGAGGGAAGCACGGTCATTCAGAAATACTACCGGGTTTCTACCTATACAAAGCTGAATGCTAAATCGGTGAAGTATCCCTTTAAACAAACCGAGCACTCAGGAGGAGAGTAAAACGTATATTATATAGAGTATGTGTGTGTGTGTGTGTGTGTATGTGTGTGTGTGTGTGTGTGTGTGTCTCTTTCCTGCTGGAAGCTGAGCCGATTGTAACTTTGCTTCTTAATTGCCTCAAGATTTCTCAGCTTTTTGCTCGATGATTCACCACCGCCCTCTGGGATTTGGATTTGATTTTGTCATCTCAACTCCTAACTTAACCCCTTCCCTTTCTGTATTCCCTCCTCCAGGTGGACTGTGGCTGCAGCTGTGACTGGATGAACCCACCCGCCCGTCAGTCAGAGGAAGGGTCGGATGAGCGAGGTGACGCCGTGCTATGGCAGCTGATGGTGTGGAGCAGAACCCGCTGAGCGATCCTGGAGCCTGGGCCACAGCCATGAACAACCTGGGCATCCTGCCGGTGGGCATCAGCGGGCAGCCGCTGGTTTCAGGTAACTGATGTCACTTCCTCTTATCAGTCCGCCTGTAGTCTCGCATTACCAGACCTTCCTCCACAGCGCCGTGGAGGAAGGTCTGACTAGTCCACACAGCATTCCTGGATGGGAGAAAAACATGCTCTGGTTTATTGCCATTTCTTTAAACCAATCAGAATCATCTTGGGCAGCGCTAAGCGCCGGATGGAGCAATGGTGCCTCTGCTAAATAGCCTTTTTTGATGTCAGTGCTTCTGGTTCAGGGTTTTTAACAAACAACCTCCTTGGGTACTTCTTAAAACTGTGGGGTAGTTTAGGATACGAGTTTAATCGTAGTTTAGTTTATTTAGTGTGTTTTGTCTGAGCGGCGTGCCCAGGTTTTTTTACCGTACACTTTATTAAATGGGATCTGTTAGTTAATCTGGGAATAATCAGATGCATGAGAGGAGCTTTTTAAGAGAGAGAGGAGGGAGAGACTGAAACATAACTCTGCAGCGGAGGGGAAATATTAAGATGATGACATGATAATATTACAGAGATGATGTGATGCTGAGGAGACTCCACCTCTGGAAACAGCTGCAGCTCTAAAGTGTAAAATGTGGGAACATTTAGATCCAGAGCAGCTGAAAGAGGATCTGATAACATATTGTATATCTTCATACTACTCTCTACTGTTGTCTCTCTACATACTACTCTCTACTGTTGTCTCTCTACATACTACTCTCTACTGTTGTCTCTCTACATACTACTCTCTACTGTTGCCTCTCTTCATACTACTCTCTACTGTTGTCTCTCTACATACTACTCTCTACTGATGTCTCTCTACATACTACTCTCTACTGTTGCCTCTCTTCATACTACTCTCTACTGTTGTCTCTCTACATACTACTCTCTACTGTTGTCTCTCTACATACTACTCTCTACTGCTGTCTCTCTACATACTACTCTCTACTGTTGTCTCTCTACATACTACTCTCTACTGATGTCTCTCTACATACTACTCTCTACTGTTGTCTCTCTACATACTACTCTCTACTGATGTCTCTCTACATACTACTCTCTACTGTTGTCTCTCTACATACTACTCTCTACTGTTGTCTCTCTATATACTACTCTCTACTGTTGTCTCTCTACATACTACTCTCTACTGTTGTCTCTCTACATACTACTCTCTACTGTTGTCTCTCTACATACTACTCTCTACTGTTGCCTCTCTTCATACTACTCTCTACTGTTGTCTCTCTACATACTACTCTCTACTGTTGTCTCTCTACATACTACTCTCTACTGTTGTCTCTCTACATACTACTCTCTACTGATGTCTCTCTACATACTACTCTCTACTGTTGCCTCTCTTCATACTAATCTCTACTGTTGTCTCTCTACATACTACTCTCTACTGTTGTCTCTCTACATACTACTCTCTACTGTTGCCTCTCTTCATACTACTCTCTATTGTTGTCTCTCTACATACTACTCTCTACTGTAGTCTCTCTACATACTACTCTCTACTGTTGCCTCTCTTCATACTACTCTCTACTGTTGTCTCTCTACATACTACTCTCTACTGTTGTCTCTCTACATACTACTCTCTACTGATGTCTCTCTACATACTACTCTCTACTGTTGTATCTCTACATACTACTCTCTACTGTTGCCTCTCTTCATACTACTCTCTACTGTTGTCTCTCTACATACTACTCTCTACTGTTGTCTCTCTACATACTACTCTCTACTGTTGTCTCTCTACATACTACTCTCTACTGTTGTCTCTCTACATACTACTCTCTACTGTTGTCTCTCTTCATACTACTCTCTACTGATGTCTCTCTACATACTACTCTCTACTGTTGTCTCTCTACATACTACTCTCTACTGTTGCCTCTCTTCATACTACTCTCTACTGTTGTCTCTCTACATAATACTCTCTACTGTTGTCTCTCTACATACTACTCTCTACTGTTGCCTTTCTACATAGTACTCTCTACTGTTGTCTCTCTACATACTACTCTCTACCGTTGCGTTGTATCTGACGCTGACAGACACTGCCCAAGCAACCGTATTGTACGAGTTTGGAGTGAAACGGGTTGGAAAGGTACATAAACTAGGACAAAGCGTTATGATTAGGTATAAGTATACAACCTTACCGACAGTTGACGTTAAAGCTGACGTGGATTAAGGGTTAACTTAATATATAGTTTATATTCTGCAGTATGTGTGGGTGAGTCCTGACTGATGCGTGAACCACAGCCAGATGTCTGTGTCTCCTTTGTGTTTCTGGTAGAAAACACACACAAAAGAATCCCAATTAAATATGTTTTCTTTGTCTCCCTGTCTCCGGTTTTCATCCTCCTCCTCTCTGTCTCTCTGGCAGCAGCAGCACAGCCCCGAGCCAGAGAGAAACCAACCTGGCTTGATTCATTTTGGCTGTGTGAGAAAAAGCAGCGCTCTGTGATTATGACGAATGTGTTGCACCGAGATGTGTAATTTACCTGTCGGGGTTATCGCAGACAGCGCTCTAATGAGTTTTCCTTAGACCCGAGGAATGTGTGACTGCACATGATCAGATTTATGGAAGATTATCTCCCTCCGAGTGTTTTCTTTTTCCTTTTTATAAGCCTGAAGATCTTATATAAAGAGTGTGTCGTACAGTACACGGTGTACACTGACGCTGATACTGAATACGTTAGGAAAACATTGGGATTGTGCTGTTCCTGCTTCATAAACATTTACCTTCAAAACAGGGCTGCATGATAAATAGTTAAAATAGTTAAATAGTTTTTTTTCGTCATCACAACATCAACAATCGAGTAAGACTGTGGCATATCGAGAAAGACTGCGACACATCGGGAAAGACTGCGACACATCGGGAAAGACTGCGACACATCGGGAAAGACTGCGACATATCGAGAAAGACTTTGACATATCGAGAAAGACTTTGACATATCGAGAAAGACTGAGACATATCGAGAAAGACTGCAAGATATCGAGAAAGACTGTGAGACAACGAGAAAGACTGCAAGACATCAAGAAAGACTTTGACACATTGAGAAAGATGCAACATATTGAGAAAGACTGCGAGACATCGAGAAAGACTGTGAGACGAGAAAGACTGCAAGACATTGAGAAAGACTGTGACACATCAAGAAAGACTGCAAAACATCGAGAAAGACCGCAAGACATCGAGAAAGACTTCGACACATTGAGAAAGACTGCAAGACATTGAGAAAGACTGCAAGACATTGAGAAAGACTGTGAGATAACGAGAAAGACTGAGATGAGAAAGACTTCGACACATCGAGAAGGATTGCGACACATCGAGAAAGACTTCGAGACATCGAGAAAGACTGCAAGACATCGAGATGACTGTAAGACGAGACAGACTTTGACATATTGCAAAAGACTGCAGCATATTGAGAAAGACTGCGACATCGAGAAAGACTACAAGACATCGAGAAAGACTGCAAAACACTGAGAAAAAGTGCAAGACCTCGAGAAAGACTGAGACAAATCGAGAAAGACTGTAAGACATTGAGAAAGACTGCGACATATCAAGAAAGTATGCGACATATCGAAAAAGACTGAGATATTGTAAAAGGCTGCAAGACATCGAGAAAGACTGTGACATATCAAGAAAGACTGCAAGACATCGAGAAAGACTGTGACATATCGAGAAAGACTGCAAGACATCGAGAAAGACTTCGAGACATTGAGAAAGATGCAAGACATCAAGAAAGACTTTGACACATTGAGAAAGATGCAACATATTGAGAAAGACTGCAAGACATCAAGAAAGACTGTGAGACAACGAGAAAGACTGCAAGACATTGAGAAAGACTGTGACACATCAAGAAAGACTGCAAAACATCGAGAAAGACTTCGACACATTGAGAAAGACTGCAAGACATTGAGAAAGACTGCAAGACATTGAGAAAGACTGTGAGACAACGAGAAAGACTGAGATGAGAAAGACTGAGATGAGAAAGACTTCGACACATCGAGAAGGATTGCGACACATCGAGAAAGACTTCGAGACATCGAGAAAGACTGCAAGACATCGAGATGACTGTAAGACGAGACAGACTTTGACATATTGCAAAAGACTGCAGCATATTGAGAAAGACTGCGACATCGAGAAAGACTGTGACATCAAGAAAGACTTTGAGACATCGAGAAAGACTACAAGACATCAAGAAAGACTGAGACAAATTGAGAAAGACTGTAAGACATTGAGAAAGACTGCGACATATCAAGAAAGACTGCGACATATCGAAAAAGACTGAGATATTGTAAAAGGCTGCAAGACATCGAGAAAGAATGTGACATATCGAGAAAGACTGCAAGACATCGAGAAAGACTGTGACATATCGAGAAAGACTGCAAGACATCGAGAAACACTGTGACATATCGAGAAAGACTGCAAGACATCGAGAAAGACTTCGAGACATCGCAAAAGACTGCAAGACATCGAGAAAGACTGTGACATCGAGAAAGACTGCAAGACATCGAGAAAGACTGCAAGACATTAAGAGACTGCGACATATCGAGAAAGACTGCAAGACATTGAGAAAGACTGCAAGACATTAAGAGACTGCGACATATCGAGAAAGACTGCAAGACATTGAGAAAGACTGCAACATATCAAGAAAGACTGCGACATATCAAGAAAGACTGCAAGACATTGAGAAAGACATAGCCATATCAAGAAAGACTGCGACATATCGAAAAAGACTTCGAGATATTGTAAAAGGCTGCAAGACATCGAGAAAGACTGTGACATATCGAGAAAGACTGCAAGACATCGAGAAAGACTTCGAGACATCGCAAAAGACTGCAAGACATCGAGAAAGACTGTGACATCGAGAAAGACTGCAAGACATCGAGAAAGACAGCAACATATCAAGAAAGACTGCGACATATCGAGAAAGACTTCAAGACATCGCAAAAGACTTCAAGACATTGAGAAAGACTGCATGACATATCGAGAAAGACTTCGAGAAAGACATACTCGGGAGATTAATTTAATCATTGACAACTTATCTATTCATCTTTTCTAGTCTTAACCACTACTCAAAGTGGATCCATCAGCCATTCACACACATTCATTCACTGCACCAAGGATGCCGTACAAGGTGCCACCTGCTCATCAGATTCACACATATTTACACTCCGATGCAGCATCAGGGGCAACTCAGGGTCTTGCCGCGGGACACTTCGACATGGTACTGCAGGGCCGGGGACTGCTGTGCAGCCACTGAAAATGCTTTGTGATAAACTGTTTGAAACTTCAGTTTTTCGGCATGCTTTTTCTTGTTCGGATGCTGTTTTGCTGAAAGAGTTGTCGCTGGGATCGGAGCTGATTCTCAGTATGGCAGCTGTTATATTGTACAGTCTTCAACAAAGCGTGATGTGTAAGCTTCCGTGTTTGGGCCAGTAAAGGGGCTGAACACGAGGGCTCCTGTTTTGTGTCTTCAGTCTGGACGTAGTTTTCATGGTGCCTTTTTGTCATTTCATTTCAACCGTGCTTTCTTGCCATAGAATGCTTTTAATCCTTCTAGATGCTTCTTCCTGTTTCTGTGGACTGTCAACGTATTGACTGTGTCAAACACGGGACGGTAGGAGCACACAAGGCAAGTGTATCTTCCATTTTTCATAAGAGCTGCTTCATCTTATGGAATATAATGAGACATACATACTGTATGTGTGTAATAATGGAAATACGGTAAAGGAAGAATAATTAGGAAAGGATGGAAAGAGGGAAGAAAGGAAGTACGTAGGAAAGAAAGTAGGGAAGGATAGAAGAACGAACTAAAGGTGGAAAGGATGGAAAGAAAAGGGAAAGAAGGAAGGATTCAGTTTTCTGTCACAGGAGGAGAAAGAAACTAGAAAATAGTCACATTTAACAAGTTTTACTGTTTTTCATTGGTGATTAATTGACTGATCAATTAATCTTTGTAGCTCTACTTTGTTTATCCCTCAGATGTTTTCTTTTCTTACAAAATGAAGGCGCCTCCCTTCCTGTGTGCTGCTGATTGTTTCGGGTCGCTGGCAGACGTAAAAAAAAAACCAAAAACACATCCTTCACAGTGAATCAGTGCTGCATTCGATCAGTCCTCCGCAAAAGAAGCATTTCTTTCTATTGGATTACTCCACAGGACGTGTGAGACAGCCTCCCTCGCCTGTGATTTGAATCACTTCATCGTGCCGTGGGTTGTGTTGTGTTTCTGCTGATGGAGGAAGATGCGGCCACCACTGCAGCGCCCTCCTCCACCCTACAGCCGCTCTATCTGCTGCCAGACAGCTGAAACATTGCCGCTGTCGCCTCCGTCCTCTCTCTGTTTATCTTCATCTCTTTCTCTTTGTCCCAGAGAACGGACATTTTCTTCTCCTCTGTTCTCTTGTAGTTTGCTTTCCTCTCACATCTAGTCCCCATTTCTCTCCTTCTCTTATCTCTTTCCTTCCAGATAGCAATGTTTTATTTCTCTCTTTGGCTTTTGTTACTCCCTTTGTTCCCTCACTTGCGTGTGATCAGGGTCTTGCATTGTACGAGTTAATCTCTGTGGACAGCTTTTTGGAAAATGCTGGGCAGCAATTGGGTCAAGTGTACATTTATTAATCAGACATGATATATAAACTGTATTTGATAATGCTTAAGTACACTCACAGTCAGTTTTATTACCATAATACCATACTATTTAGAATCCAAGAATTAGATGTAGTACGTCTCAATACGTAGAGATGCATGTATGCCAAAAACACCAGGATGTTCGACTGCATCCGGTCATATTTTGCAGTTTGTGAGCCAGCATGCTTTCTGACTATTCTGACCCACACTCCTTTGCACAGCATTTACAGTATGAGCAAGAGGGTCAAAGTTCTAGGTGCAATGTTATATAGAAGTAGTATGTCCCAATCGTATGCACACACACTAAAAGTAAAAAAGAACTAGAACTGAAAGCATTTATTACGGAGTCCAAGCCTCCCTGGCGCAGAGATGGGGACTCAAGTCTGAGACTTGGACTCGAGACTTGAGACTTGAGACTTAAGACTTGAGACTTGACTTGAACTTGCCCCTCAAAGACTTGAGACTCGACTTGGACTTCCAAAAAAATGACTTGTGAACATCTCTGCCCTGGCGCGATTCGCCCCCGGCAAACGTCAGGAAATATCGCAACAAATTTCTAATTTACATTCATTGACTTATGGGCCAAAAACGCATTTAACTTGATTATAGCGCCCCCTAATGGCCATGTTTTGCCAAATTTGATACAGAGCCTCAGAATGGCATGCCAAACAAGACCACAAAGTATGGCGTTAATAGCATTTACTTTGGAAAAGATATGCTGACATTCGTGTTTGGTCACTAGCTACAAAAGTTTGTTTGTTCATAATTTGCCCATTTCTTAAGTTCTTTCAATAACCTTTTGTCAGGGTCATATGAAGATGCTATATACTGAGTTTCAGGCAGATCGGGTAAAAACCCTAGGAGGAGTTCGATAAAGTATGTTCAGTTTTTGTGTGAAAACAATTCTTTGCATAAATGGACGTGGTCTAAGGTTTTTAAATGTGCGATATGTATTCGACCCACAAGCCTTTGCACAGCGTGCAATGTTATATAAAAGTAGTATGTCCTTTAAGTCGTTTTCACTGTTGTGTCTCTCTGTTTTGCAGATTCTCTGTGTATCCAGAGGTTCGACCCCGGGCTGGGACTCATTGCTCCCATAAACCCCCTGATGGCGGGCATCAGCCTGGTCCCTCCCGTACCGCCCGACATGCCGCTCATCAAGGAGATTATCCACTGCAAGAGCTGCACTCTCTTCCCGCAGAACCCCAGTAAGATCTTGAGCCCTATCTTGCACCCGGCGCAGCGCAAAGTCCGACGACAAGTGTCTTTGCTAGTTTAAGACCGACGCAGTTCTTAATTTCCCGTCCAGCGCCCACATCGTTTAAATAGCAAATGCACCTGCGTACATCTGTGCACCTATGGGCGTGCTGGTCTTACAGGGAGTTGTGTTCAGGTGCATTCTGGGCGTGCTGGTCTTACAGGGAGGTGTGTTCAGGTGCATTCTGGGCGTGCTGGTCTTACAGGGAGGTGTGTTCAGGTGCATTCTGGGTGTATTGCTATCTTGAGACAGCGGACGTGATCGTGCCATTGACCAACAAAAACCTGGTCTAAAGTCAGTAACGCAGCATTTCATTGTTATTTTAACAGCACATTAGTAAAATGCTCCGAGGCTCGTGCACAGCACGTGCACACTATGCTTGTTACACACACAGGGACGCACAGCAGCACACACACATGCAGAAGATTACTAATAAAAATATTACGGTGTAAATCCTCCATCATAACAGCAATGCTCCAAGGTCCAAACGCGCCTGGCTTTTAAAGGGAATGGGAGACGACTCTCTGATTGGTTTATTGCATGTTACGCCCAAAACACACCTCTGATTAATGAGGACCCTTTTTTCCACCGTCAAACTAGCAAAAGTGGATTTGTACACGCTTCACGCCATGCGCTTCGATCGTTAAAATAGGACCCAGAAATCCTAATGTCCTAAAAATGCAAGGATATCAGGAAAGATGATGATGATGATGATGATTGTTCTTCTTCAGACCTGCCCCCTCCCTCGACTCGGGAGCGCCCGCCTGGCTGTAAGACGGTGTTTGTCGGAGGTTTGCCGGAGAACGCCACCGAGGAGATCATCAGGGAAGTGTTCGAACAGTGCGGAGAGATCATCGCCATCCGCAAGAGCAAGAAGAACTTCTGCCACATCCGCTTCAGTGAAGAGTTCATGGTGGACAAGTCCCTTTACCTGTCAGGTGAGCAGAAAAACCCACCACTCACTCACTCACTTCTTTCTAACTCCACAGCTCCAGATGTTTTACTTGTCAGACTTGTAGTCTTTCACCAAGGCTCAAGTGTCATTACTGGAGGATATTTATCAGACTGCACACAGAAAAACCAAAGGCTTTATAGACATAACAGTTACGTAACTGCAGTTGCATACGCTTTCTAGGTCCCTATTTTAACAATATAAGCGCACGGCTTGAAGCGTCTGGCGCAGGTGCGTTTAGGGCGTGTCCAAATCCACTTCTGCTAGTTTGACGGCGGAAAAAAGGGTACGTGCGCCGGGCGCATGGTTCAAAAGTATTGTACCAAAGAATTTCTAATAAGGGAAGAAGTTTCACTCTCGATACTTCCGGCTTCTGAACTGGTTGCAGTTCCACCAGAGTTCCACTTGGGGCGCTCAAGGCGAGTGCAGAATGAATGGGACTCTATGGAGCTATACCCCCCAAAATCCACTTTTCTCAGGATATAATTTTTAGTCTAGTAATTTGAATGTTGCATTCGAAAGGGGAGTCTAAGAAAATACATACTGCTGGGTGTTAGATTCTTTTAAAGTGTCTTTTTTGTTCTAAAAAGCCTTTTAAAATGTCAATGACGTCATACACATATACGGCCAGAGATACTGCTTTACGGCGAGCTCTGAGTCACTTCCTTTGTTCTCTCGAGGCATCGACAACACAGCTGACAGGTTAGACTCTCCCTGTTAATACAACACAGCTGACAGGTTAGACTCTCCCTGTCAACACATCACAGCTGACAGGTTAGACTCTCCCTGTCAATACAAC
>CM042434.1:36229220-36251720 GCA_023631565.1 Gymnocephalus cernua
TGTGTTAGAGTTTGGGGTTCTAGTTGGTTAGAATGTGGGGTTCTGGTTGGTTATCGGCTAAGTATCCCTTTAGGTGGACTCTATATCTAGAATATTTTCAGAGCGTCACCGTGCTGTCAGACGGCTCTTTACGAGAACGGGAACTGTAGCCGTTATCTCTGCTCTCTTCAGAGCCACCAGACTCCTTTGACAAAAACAGTCCTTTTACCTCGCAGGACATGGGGAGTTGCTGCTCTACCGCTGCCTCCATTGCTCAGTTAGTTTGTGTTGTTGTGTGACTTTCTTTAGCGTTAAGCAAAAGAAACAGTCTGTGCTAGCTGCCAGTGAACCCACACATATATACTCAGTACGTGACTTTTCCGGGTTTCTCAGAGCTGTGTGGACCTGCTTTCTCTGCACGATTACAGATCGGTGGAGAGAGAGGAAACGTGGGAGAGAACTGGCAGAGGTGCGGATGAGCAATGTGTGAAGGTCACTCATCCTGTTCCTCCTCCTTCTCTTCCTCCTCCATGTGTCCTGCTGTGATTCTTATCTCCATGACTGAAAATACTCCAGTTGTACAGTAGAAATCTAAAAAGAAAATTCACACAGAGGAGAGCTGCAGTCCCATTACTGTTACTGTAACAGCACACACCTGTTTCAGGAAAACTAGCATCCTCTGTTCCATTTGTGGTTCGTATTGGAGAAGATCCACTGCAAATAGATTAGATAAAATAAAGAGGGAAATGCCCACATCTCTACTGTTTATCATTAAAGTAGCAAGACTACTTACAGGGATTTACCCGAACAAAATTATAAACGCAACACTTTTGTTCTTGCCCCCATTTTTCATGAGCTGAAATCAAAGATCTAAGACTTTTTCTATATACACAAAAGGCCTATTTCACAAATCTGCCTAAATCTGTGTTAGTGAGCACGGGATAATCCATCCACTGCTCAGGTGTGGCATATCAAGATGCTGATTAGACAGCATGGTTATTGCACAGGTGTGCCTTAGGCTGGCCACAATAAAAGGCCACTCTAAAATGTGCAGTTTTACTGTTTTCAACTGCAGAGTAACGTCAGAAAATCTTCTTCCTGTTCACACTGGACACACGCACATGCCCAGTGTGTGTGAATGCTCATGCGATATGTGTTGCCAGACGTGTTACTATAGACCCAGATTAGTTCTGCTACTGGAGCTAAAACTCTGGTGTGGACGGAGATCGTTTCTGGTCCCAAAACGCCGCTTAAAAATTAAAATGTAGCAGTGTAGATGGAGCCTCATAGAAACCAGCATTAAAGGAACACGCCGACTTATTGGGACATTAGCTTATTCACCGTAACCCCGACAGTTAGACAAGTCCATACGTACCCTTCTCATCTCCGTGCGTGTCGTAACTCTGTCTCCGTTAGCTTAGCCTAGCACAGATCCTGGAGGTAACCGGCTCCAACTAGCCTACTGCTCCGAATAAGTGACAAAATAACGGCAACATGTTCCTATTTCCATGTTGTGATTTGTATAGTCACAGCGTGTACAAATAACGTCACATGAGACACAGCCATCTTCTAACTGTATATAAACTGGGAACTATATTCTCAGAAAGGCGAAGCAGTGCTACATGGGCGGAGTGATATGCTGCAGCTCTGAGCAGAGCTGCAGCATATCACTCCGCCCATGTAGCGCTCAGCACAGGGGGCAAGTCTGCCTCCTCAGAGTGAAGCCTCCTATGGCGCCATTTTGATGCTAATAAACCATCACCCCCCATTAGCATCCCATTGACTGCCATTCATTTTGGCGTCACTTTGACAGCCAATAACTTTACATCTGAAGCGTTTAAAGACTTCATTTGTCCGTTGTTTATTTCTAAAGAAACACGACAATGTATGAAAGGCTCCATTACCTTGTACCTCACGTTATGGCTCCGTAGCAGACGTTTTTATAAAAATAGGCTAACGATTGGGTCATAACCACGAGACTTACTGTCTCATAGTAGAGGAATTACCGTACAGTACAGGAGAAGCTCGCAGGCAGTTTCGACTTACAGTAGCTGTTTAAGTTTAATTACTAATGTTAACTAGCATTTTAGTTATCAATAATTAGCCTGTGCCTATGTTATCTCCTTACATATACCTACGCTCTCCGTCTCTGATAGATTGGGAATGATTGAGATTTCTCTTGGCACAGCTACCAGAAGACTTACAACGTTCAGACACGTTGCTCACGTCACATCTACGTCATCAAGCTCAGTTTGCAGCTGTGCAGTAACGCTCAGCCATCACCGGAAAAGTGCTTCTAATAGACTTCACTGGTCTCCGTCCAGAGCAACGGGCAATGTTGGTCCAGTTTATATACTGTCTTTGGCTCAGCAGAGCTGCAAGCGTATTACTCCGCCCAAGTAGCACTGCTTCCCTTTCTGAGAATATAGTTCCCAGTTTGTATACAGTTAGAAGATGGCTGTGTCTCATGTGACGTTGTTATTTGTACATGCTGTGATTATACAAATCACAACATGTAAATAGGAACATGTTGCCGTTATTTTGTCACTTACTCGGAGCAGTAGGCTAGTTGGAGGTTGCTAGGCTAAGCTAACGGTGGAGCTGTCAGACAGAGTTACGACACGCATGGAGATGAGAAGGGTATGTATCGACTTGTCTAACTGTCGGGGTTACGGTGAATAAGCTAATGTCCCAATAAGTCGGCGTGTTCCTTTAAGTTGCTTTGGTTTGTTAATATTTGCTTCTGAATCTCTAATTTACTGTTGCTACCAAAACCTCCACCTGTGTGCCTCCGATAACTTACATAAACAGGCATGTTTTCTTTCTAAATAAGCTTTTATGAATTCATTCTTCTCTTCACACAGCAGGGGAAATACATTTCCATTCTCCCTCCAGTCGCTGTGTTCATTGTGCTCGCTGTAATGTGACTGTAATCTGCTGCTGTGTATGAATGGGGCTTTATCTGAGCGGGGAAAGTGTCTTCTTACAGGTTGTGTTGCGGCGGGTATTGAGCTCATTAAATGCTCTCTAATTCACTCTGTTCTGTCGTCGTCTGCGCTTCAATTATTATTCAAATGGGGGAGAACGCACTTGACAGAGGCCCGCCGAGACTCAGTGGCACTTTATATGACTGAGACCAAACGCAGCTCGTGGTTTTGGTTGAAAGGTTGAAAATCCAAAATGCTTTTTGTGTTCATTGGCTGTGGTGTGGACTACAGAGGCGTGAACAGTGAACGCCCCGAGAGAAGGGTTTCAATCCTCACTAGCTGCTCAGTTTGTTTAGCTCAACTGAATGTTAAAGGTCCCATGAAATGACTTCCACATTCTGGTGTGATGGTGCGCGAAACAGGGAGCTGCCAAGCAGGAAGTACTTAGGTTATTTACTGAAGTTAAAGTACCAGTACAAGAATGTAAAAAATACTCAAGTTACAAGTAAAAGTCCTGCTTTAAAACCCTACCTATGTAAAGGTATGTAAGTATTCTCAGCAGTAATAGTATATAAATATTCTCAGCATCTTGTTGGTTATAGTTAGTTATAGTTTGGGGTTTTAGTTAGTTATAGTTTGGGGTTATAGATGGTTGAAGTTTGGGGTTTCAGTTGGTTATAGTTTGGGGTAATAGTTGATTTTAGTTTGGGGTAATAGTTGATTAAAGTTTGGGGTAATAGTTATAGTTTGGGGTTTTAGTTTGTTATAGTTTGGGGTTATCATTGGTTATAGTTTGGGGTAATAGTTGGGTATAGTTTGGGGTTGTAGTTGGCTATAGTTTAGGGTAATAGTTGATTATAGTTTGGGGTTATCATTGGTTATAGTTTGGGGTAATAATTGGGTATAGTTTGGGGTTGTAGTTGGGTATAGTTTGGGGTAATAGTTGATTGTGGAACTGGAGATTGTCAGTCTGTTATTGATTAAAAACATTGATATATTCCTTGTGCTGTTTTTCAGATGACCATAAGTTCAGCGAAGCAACGGCGGTGCTGTTCACCTGGATTGACAGGGGCGAAGTCAACCGGCGGACCGCCAACCACTTCTACTCCATGATCCAGTCGGCCAACAGCCATGTCCGTCGGCTGATGAATGAGAAAGCTCAGCACGAGGAGGAGATGGAGCGCGCCAAAGAGATCTTCAAGAACGCCCTGCTGGCCATTTTAACTCAGTGTAAGGATACTTTATTATTTCAGGCACATGCAGGTGATCAGGCAGACTGTGCAGCTGTTCAGGTAAGTTCCTCTCAGGACTTCACTACAGTTAGCTGCATGTTTCATAAAGCTCCATCGTTGAGAGAAATGAGTAATCTCCAACAACACTACCTAACTCGTTTTTTTAGCAGGATGTAGTTTGTATTGCTTTTAACCCTCTGAGGTCTGAGGACATTTTCTATATTTTTATATTTGTAGTTAAATTCCACTTTTAAGGGTATTTCCATATGTTTCCATCAACATGTTCAGAACAAACTCAGCTTTCTAGAGTGAGGCCAAACACTGTCCTAGAGCAATTTGTAAAGAGATAATTTGGCTCTGAAGCTGAAAAGATGTAGCCTGGATACCAGCCGAACTGAGCCCTGCCCACAACATTTGAGGGCGGAAAGTTTGGTCTGGACTTGATCCGTTGTGGAGCAACTATGCTCGAACCAGATCTGTTTGGACCAATCAAATTGTCAGGGCAGGCTTTATACGATGATGGACAGATGATCAACAGTAACGTAATCAACCATGTCACCAAAGAGCGCTTAGGTTGAATTAATTTACAACAAAGATGGCTGCCGCTGGAGAATTGAGATGTGTAAATTCCGCCATCGCGTCTGTTATAGAAGATATCGACAGCGCATTCATTTTAAAAGAGGAACAGAGAAGCGCGATCACGTACAATATGTATATGTATTTTTTTTAAATACAAAGACACTAAAACAGACAACTCAAACACAAAATAAGACACAGCACAGAAGGAAAAATATTAGCAACCAAACAAAGCACAAAGCAGAAAAGGTTACAGGGTACAACAACAAAGATTAGAAAAGACGTAGCTGCTGAGAGTTTATTAAAGGACTGTTGCATTAGAGACTGCATCAGTCGGTGTCTTCTTCCAACTAACACAGAGAATCTCTGAGTGTCTTACGCGATGGGTTTATTGCATTTGATGTCGCGATGACGGTAAGAAACAATATATTGTGCAGCCCTGGTTTAGTCTATTAATTGTCTTAAGTGCCTGTTATAATATCCCACAGCTTTAAGGAGATGGATTCAAATGTCTTGTTTTGTCTGACCAAAAGTCTAAAACCTAAAGAGGCTTTGAGCCCTGTCTTGCACCCGGTGGAGTGCAGCGCAAAGCCCGACGACAAGTGTCTTTGCTAGTTTAAGGCCGACCCAGTTGTCAGTTTCCCGTCCAGCGTACACCCACGTCGTTTAAATAGCAAATGCACCTGCGCCCATCTGTGGCCCATGGGTGTGCTGGTCTTACAGGGAGGTGTGTTCAGGTGCATTCTGGGCGTGCTGGTCTTACAGGGAGGTGTGTTCAGGTGCATTCTGGGTGTGCTGGTCTTACAGGGAGGTGTGTTCAGGTGCATTCTGGGCATGCTGGTCTTACAGGGAGGTGTGTTCAGGTGCATTCTGGGAGTATTGCTATCTTGAGGCAGCGGGAAGTGATGGCACCATTGACCAACAAAAACCTGGTCTAAAGTCAATAATGCAGCATTTCATTGTTATTTTAACAGCACATTGGTAAAATGCTCCTATGCTCGTGCACAGCACGTGCACACTATGCTTGTTACACACACAGGGACGCACAGCAGCACACACACATGCAGAAGATTACGAATAAAAATATTACGGTGCAAATCCTCCATCATAACAGCAATACTCCAAGGTCCAAACGCGCCTGGCTTTTAAAGGGAATGGGAGATGACTCTCTGATTGGTTGATTGCATGTTACGCCCAAAACACACCTCTGATTAATGAAGACACTAAGTACAACCCTTTTGAACCATGTGCCCAGCACACAGACACTTTTTTCCACTGTCAAACTAGCAAAAGCGGATTTGGACACGCCCTAAACGCAGCTGCGCCAGGCGCTTCACGCCGTGCACTTAGATCGTTAAAATAGGGCCCTCAGTGTCAATCAGAAATCAGAATCAGAAAAGGTACACATTTGCCTTGGTGAAAGGTGCATACATACATACACAAACAAACATATTAACACAAATATATACATACAAAATAACTGCTGCATAACAAAACAGAGGCTGAAAGGGTTGAGTGTTGATAGTAACCATGCCGGCAGAATTATCCCTGTCATAAACCTCCCAGTGTCCCGGTCCGTCTCACTGCTGCAGACTGAGCTGCAGTCTCAGATTACCGTGAAGCCATTTTCACCACATCCCCTTTTAAATCTTACTGCCTTGGATGCAAGTCATTTGTTCTGCCAGCATCTCAGCCCAGTCTCCATGACAACACTCCCCCCATCCATTATCTTCAGCTCGCTGTGAGGCGCTGATCAGGTCAGTGGCTCCGAGGTTTCAGAGTCAGTAGAGACGACGGTTGGACACAATGACTGAAGACCTCAGTGGATGTTTCAAGAAACACTACAGGCAAAAACATCATTCTTTAATCAGAGTTTTTGGCCGATTTTTGCTTCCATAACTTATTTTAGGCTAGTGGAAAAAAAACATCCAAAATTGTTTATTGTTTATTTTCCTACACTTTGTCGAATTATGTATGTAGATTTCTCCTAAATTCACCAACAGTTAGCATTACATGTACATAATCATTATGCCTTTATTCTAAATGCTTTCCAAAGAAAAGAAAATAAGAAAATCAGAGAATGAAAAAGCAAGCAATTAAAAGCAAGAAATGGAACCATAAAACACAGAGACAATAAAATGGTAATACAAGTACAACCCCAAATCAGAAAAAGTTGGGACAGTATGAAAAACACAAATAAAAAAAGAAAGTAGTGATTTCTAAATGTACTCTGACTTGTATTTCATTGCAGACAATGTGAACACAAAATATTTCATGTTTTGTCTGGTCAACTTAAATTCATTTGTAAATATACATCCTTTCCTGTCATTCAGACCTGCAACACATTCCAAAAAAGGTTGGGACAGGAGCAATATAGGGCTAGTAATCAGGTAAATTGGTTAAATAATGATGTGATTTGAAACAGGTGATGTCAACAGGTGATTGTAATTATGATTTGGTACAAAAGCAGCATCCAAGAAAGGTCTAGTCCTTTAGGAGCAAAGATGGGCCGAGGATCGCCAGTTTGCCAACAAATACGTAAGAAAATTAATGAAATGTTTAAAAACAATGTTCCTCAAAGAAAGATAGGAAGACATTTGCTTATTTCACCTTCAACAGTGCATAACATAATTAAAAGATTCAAGGAATGAGGAGGAATTTCAGTGCGTAAAGGACAAGGGCGCAAGCCTAAGCTGAACAACCGTGATCTCCGATCCCTCAGGCGGCACTGCATCAAGAATCGTCATTCATCTATAAGCGATATCACCACATGGGCTCAGGACTACTTTGGCAAACCTTTGTCAAGTACCACAATACGTAGTTACAGCCACAAATGCCAGTTAAAACTGTACTGTGCCAAAAGGAAGCCCTATGTTAACAGTGTCCAGAAGCGCCGTCGACTTCTCTGGGCTCGGAGGCATCTGGGATGGACCATCACACAGTGGAAACGTGTACTGTGGTCAGATGAATCAGTATTTCAGGTATTTTTTGGGAGAAATGGACGCTGTGTGCTCCAGACCAAAGAAGAAAAGGATCATCCAGACTGTTACCAGCAACAAGTCCAAAAGCCAGGGTCTGTCATGGGATGGGGTTGTGTCAGTGCCCTTGGCAAAGGTAACTTGCACTTCTGTGATAGCACCATTAATGCTGAAAAGTACATAGAGATTTTGGAGCACAATATGCTGCCTTCAAGAAGACATCTTTTCCAGGGACGTCCATGCATATTTCAACAAGATAATGCAAAACCACATTCTGCACACATTACAGAGTTCTGGCTGCGGAGGAAGAGGATACGGGTACTTGACTGGCCTGCCTGCAGTCCCGACCTGTCTCCAATAGAGAATGTGTGGCGCATTTTGAAGTGTAAAATGCGACAACGAAGACCCCGTACTGTTGCCCACCTTAAGACTTGTTTGCAGCAAGAATGGGACAAAATTACACCTGAAACACTTCATCACTTGGTGTCTTCAGTCCCTAAACATCTTTTAAGTGTTGTGAAAAGGAATGGCAACATTACAAAGTGATAAATGCTTTACTGTTCCAACTTTTTTTGAAATGTGTTGCAAGAACCAAAATAGGTTAGTTTTTTTGAAAAAAGAAAACAATAAAAATCATGAGGAACACATTAAATTGTGTGCTGTTTTATTGTCTGCAATGAAATACAAGTCAAAGTACATTTAGAAATCACTACTTTCTTTTTTTATTTGTGTTTTCCATACTGTCCCAACTTTTTCTGATTTGGGGTTATAGATACAATAGCAAAAATTGGAATAAAACCATATTAAACATTATTACATAATATTCATGGATGCTTTTTTCAAAATAAAGGTACTGTATATGTTAAGAAGAGCACATTGCAAACGTAGCGGAGCTCCATTCATCAACCATTTAATGACTTAAACATCAGCAGAAACATTTTAAAGTGTAATATGTTAAAGCTCTTGGTGTCCGTTATAATTCAAACCAATTGAAGCCAATTTCAACTTG
Organism: Gymnocephalus cernua; assembly: GCA_023631565.1. Taxonomy (NCBI): domain Eukaryota; kingdom Metazoa; phylum Chordata; class Actinopteri; order Perciformes; family Percidae; genus Gymnocephalus; species Gymnocephalus cernua. The sequence continues at coordinate 36,237,922 of CM042434.1, forward strand.
TAAATAAAGTTGAGTTTGCACCTGGACACACAGTTCACCTGTTTCTATCAAAGTATCTCTGTGACTATATTTAGGATATTTAGATTTTAGATAGATTAGATTCAGCTTCATTTATTTTTATTTTATTTATTATTTATATATAACAGATTAATATATATATATATATATATATATATATATATATATATATATATATATATATATATATATATATATATATATGTATATTGCGCAGGTTTGGAATAAATGGAATAAAATAAATATATATATTGTGCAGTTTTGGGTGTTAGCAGTGCAAGGGCATTGATGAAACAGTGCAGGAGTAAATGTAAACAAGTAAACAACAAATATGATGCGAACATGGGTACATGGAACGTCCAAAAACCAGATCACACACACCAGGGTTCAATGTAAAGTTGTTTTTTTCACTTGTCCAGTTGGGCAAAAAAAGCGAAAAGCGTGCGGATAGCTCAGTTGATAGAGCGGGCGCCCATATATAGAGGTTTACTCCTCGACGCAGCGGGCCCGGGTTCGACTCAGACCTGCGGCTCTTTGCTGCACGTCATTACCCCTCTTTCTCCCCTTTCATTTCTTCAGTTGTCCTGTCAATAAAGGCCTAAAAATGCCCAAAAAATAATCTTGAAAAAAAGAATCAAGCACCAACTCAGTTCTTGATTGGCCAATGGCATGATCAAATTAAATCATTCCACAAACATTCTCCAATGGGGCAAGAGAACGATGATGTCATTTATGATATGATGATGCCCCAACGGGAAACTGGGTGGTTACATTTACTTTCCCGACGCAGCGTTTTACTTTACCCGGGCCATCGGCAACCCTTAATGTTGAACCCTGCACACTGGGATGTCATTGTGTTCGTAAAGATACTTGTAGAGAGCTGAAAGAGTCAGCTGGAGAGACCAAAATCAGGAGCTACAAGGGTCTGAAAGCTGCGTCGAGCGAAAGTGAAATATGACTCAATGCAGATTTCACAATGCGGTTCATTCAGAATTAAAAATAAGATGTAAACAAGTCTTATAAATATAAAGTTTTAAAAGTCTGCAGGCAGCCACAGCCGTGAGGTAAGTATATCTGTACTGTTTGTCAAGTGTCAACACAATCTCACTCCCAACTCATCAAATATTGACACCTGGTCAGCAGCTCTCAGCATCAAATATCGATGCACAAAGCACCCTTTAACGTCTGTATGGGATGCCCGGATGGGTCTGTATGGGACCAATGACCATGACCATGAAGGAGGCAGGTTGGGGTGGTGGATGGGTCAAACAATACAGGACTTTCACCCAGGAGACCAGGGTTTGTGTCCCATTGTTGTCCTGCGTGTCACTTAAACGTACATTGTATACCACCACCTACGATCTTTCCTTAACATCACTAAGTGGTTTTACCCTGCATGTTGAATAGTGACTCCAAGGATCCCAACCCAGGAGTTAAAAGCATCAAAAAGTGACACCAATGGTCCTGAGCCAAAGCGCAAAAAAAATGACTCCAATGGTCCCGACCCAGAGCTTCAAAAAGTGACTCCAAGGGATCCGACCCCGGATTTAAAAGCGTCAAAAAGTGACACCAATGGTCCTGAGCCAGAGCGTCAAAAAATGACTCCATTGGTCCTGATCCAGGATTTAAAAGCGTCAAAAAGTGACACCAATGGTTCTGAGCCAGAGCGTCAAAAAATGACTCTATTGGTCCCGACCCAGAGCGTCATAAAGTGACTCCAAGGGATCCGACCCAGGATTTAAAAGCGTCAACAAATGACTCCAATAGTCCTGACCCAGAGCGTCACAAACACTGACTCCAAGGGTCCCAACCCAGGATTTAAAAGCATCAAAAAGTGCCACCAATGGCCCTGAGCCAGAGCGTCAAAAAATGACCCCAATGGTCCCGACCCAAAGCATCAAAGAATGACACCAATGGTCCTGATCTAGAGCATCACAAAAAAATCACTCCAATGGTCCTGAGCCAGAGCATCAAAAAGTGACTCCAAGGGATCCGACCCAGGATTTTAAAGTGTCAAAAAGTGACACCAGTGGTACTGAGCTAGAGCGTCAAAAAATGACTCCAATGGTCCCGACCCAAAGCATCAAAGAATGACACCAATGGTCCTGACCCAGAGCATCACAAAAAATTACTCCAATGGTCCTGAGCCAGAGCATCAAAAAGTGACTCCAAGGGATCCGACCCAGGATTTAAAAGCGTAAAAAGATGACTCCAATGGCCCTGACCCAGAGCGTCACAAAAACTGACTCCAAGGCAAGGCAAGGCAGCGTTATTTGTATAGCACATTTCAGCAACAGGGCAATTCAAAGTGCTTTACATAAAAACAATTAAAATATGAGAATAAAAGTTACAGTGCAGTATAAGAAATTAAACATTAAAGAGCAGTTAAAACAGTTAAAAATATAAAAGCAGATAAAATAATAGATTTTAGGCTGCTAGTATGGGACAATGTATTGTCCGTTGCTCTATACACGTAATCCAACCGCAATCCTTGCCTTTCCCAGAACAGGCCGGTCCCACCGGTCTTACTTTTTCTTATATAGATTTTCATACAGTTTCAACAAAGCAACTTCAGTATAATAAATTAACAATTATTTAAAGAAAGGCAACATCAAAAAGAAAGGTCTTCAGCCTTGATTTAAAAAGACAGAGTTGCGACGGACCTGCAGATTTCTGGGAGTTTGTTCCAGATATGTGGAGCATAAAAACTAAACGCTGCTTCCCCCTGTTTAGTTCTGACTCTGGGGACAGCAAGCAGACCTGACCCAGACCACTTGAGAGGTCTGGGTGGTTCATAGTGTAGTAGCAGATCAGAAATGTATTTTGGCCCTAAACCGTTTAGTGATTTATAAACCAGCAAAAGTATTCAATCAATCAAGAAATCATGTAAGAAATCAATTCTTTGAGGCACTGGAAGCACTTCAGAACTGGAGTGATGTGATCCATTTTCTTGGTTTTAGTGGTCCCACCCCAGGATTTAAAAGCGTCAAAAAGTGACTCCAATGGTCCTGACCCAAAGCGTCAAAAAATGACTCTAATGGTCTCGACCCAGAGCTTTAAAAGCATCAAAAAGTGCTGGTATATGACGAGTTGGGGGTGAGAATGTGTTGCAAGTGTTGGTCATTTGTTTTCATGTGTTGATCAGAGAAAGTCCAGAGTTCAATCAGCAGACAGATGTTTGGGAAGTTGAAATGATGTCACTGCTGGAAATGTTAAAGCAAAGAAAATGCCAGAGAAATACTTTGAAAGGCAGCATTTAATCTCTGAATGTATGGCTTTAATAAAGTTATACTGTGATCTATTCTCACAGTAATTAACCCCCGTGTTGTCTTCCCATCGGTAACTTTTTGTTTTGTCTGGGTCAAAATTTAGAGCTTTGGTCCCGATGGTTTTGTCACTTTTTTCGACGATTATTTATTTGATTTGATTATTTGATTATTTTCCAGACGTTTTGTGAAGCTTTTTATTCCATTTTTTATGTCACTTTTTCTGATGTTTTTGTCTGTACTTTTTGCGTTTTTTGTATAGGACATTTTTGTTTTTGTTTTGACATTTTTGAAACTTTTTCTTTATTTTTTTAAATGCTCTAAAATTGAATAAAACACCCAAATTCAATGAAAGTAGTGAACTGATTATTTATTTTACTTGTGAAGAGCGTTTTATGGAACCATCCATGTTATTTCTTTTGACAATTTGGTTGAAAGAAACCCAAATTTCTGAAAAAAGGGTCAAATTTGACCTGAGGACAACAGGAGGGTTAAAACGCATAAATTGCTTCCATTACAACTTCCACGTACATTAAACATGTAATACAACCATGGCAACAAAGATGGGCGTCCATTCTGGATAAATGTTGCCTTTGTAAGTCGTAAAGGAAGTGACGCAGCAGGTGATGTAAGTACAGAGCAGTGCCAGGAGAGAGACTTGCTCATCATGTGATCACATCTGTCGCCTTAATGTGCGATCAATACAACTCATCTGTTCATTTCTGTTTTTATAAGTGAGGACGAATTCTATTTGTTATTTACAGTGCTTATCTTCTGAAATAATGACTAATAATCTGTTGGTTTTAATCCATTTTCCTCCTTAAAGGGTAACCGTTTTTTTTTCAACCTGGACCCTATTTTCCCATGTTTCTATGTCAAAGTGACTGATGGGAAAAACTATTTTTGAAATTGGTCCAGTATTAAGCAAGAAGAAACAAGCTGCAATGTAACATGAATGGACAATTGCACACTGTGCAGCATCAGGGGCAACTCAGGGTTCAGTGTCTTGCCCAAGGACACTTTGACATGGGACTGCAGGGCCAGGGATCAAACCACCAACCTTCCAATTGGCAGGCAACTGCTCTACCACTGAGCCACAGCCGCCCCATCTATCTCTGTAGGGATCCTTTCATAATGTGGTCAGACACTTAGAATAATAATCTGAGTCTGTCAGCAGCAACAACAGAACTTTTAGTGGACGCTGACTGATGCTGAACATTAGTCCTGTAGGGTTACATTACAGCCCGGTTCATGGCTGACGGTTCCAGCGTTCCAGCTCAATACTGGACCAATTTCAAAGATTACTGTTGTCAGTCACTTTGACAGAAATGCATTGAAAAATAGAGTCCATGTTGAAAAAAAAAAAAAAGATTACCCTTTAAAATAACAGAAAGGTCCAGTGTGGTCAGTGTGTGTCTACGGTCTCTCCTCTGCCTGCTGTATGAGCCTCAGTCGGTGCTGCAACGCTAGATAAATGGCTTGTTTTGTCTTGCTCCTCCTCCTCTTCCCTCCTCCTCCCTCCTCCCTGTTCACCCCAAAGTCGAGCAGATCACCGCCGTTTTCACCGCCGCCACCAGGCAAAAGGCATGGGACCATTTCTCAAAAGCACAGCGCAAGAACATAGACATTTGGCGCAAGCAGTGTGAGGTTGGTATACCTTTTTGTGTCGTCTCCTCCCTCCCACGCCCACTGCTTTCTTCTCTGCTGACATTTCTGAGTCCCACAGGAGCGAGCTGACAGAGACAGTACATCTGCTGTCCTGTTGTTGTGTTCCTAGATGTGTTCAGAGAGACAGACAGAGAGACAATCAGAGAGACAGACAGACAGACAGACAGACAGACAGACAGACAGACAGACAGACAGACAATCAGACAGACAGACAATCAGACAGACAGACAGACTGACAGACTGACAGACTGACACCGGCCTCTGATCGTCTCCTCCTCCCTGCAGCCCAGATCTAAAGCAAAGATCTGACGCCTCCTCCTCGAAGTGTGAGAGGCGCTCGCTGCTATAGCAACAGTGATTTCCAGGGTTAAGTCTCTGATCAATTATTCATCCAGAGTCAAATCTAGATAACACAAATATGAACATGAGGATGTTGTGTTTCCAGCCTGCAGCAACAGCAGCTTGTTGCTCTGCAGGGAGTTCTGTGTTGTCGATCTGCGTGGAACTTTAAAATGCAGAAATAAAACATATATATGTGAGATCGCACTTTCTCTTACGGTACATTAATAAGACATAAAAAGCTGTACTTTCTTAGAAATAATGTGGTCTTTATTAGACAAAACGTTAAGTTATACCCTAATTACAGTACACACCATACTTCTAAATTATGCTATAATTAGAAACTGCACATATTGCCGTGTTAAACCCAAAATATACTGTTGTAACAAACTACACTCTAATTAGAAACCTACATATTGGACAGTTTTGGTCTAATTTCACACAATCTATACTAATTATGACAAAATTTACACAAATGACTAACAGGATAAAATTATAAAATTATGGTATTTTATATCCAAAACGTATTACTCACTCAGTGATTGCATTGGACCATAGTCCCCTGGTGATAAGGTTATGTAAATGTGTGTGTGTCATCTGCATAATGTGGCAATTTATTTTGTTGTTTTCCATAATCCATGAGCCAGTGGAAGCATGTAGATGTTTAACAGAAGAGGCTCCAGAATGGAGCCCTGGGGAACTCTGCATGTCACATTTGTCCGCTCAGATGTGTATTTACCTATACCTATATATGATGGGCAGTAACGCGTTAGAAGTAGGGCTGGGCAATTTTATCGATTCTGCGATATAAATCGATATTTTTTTTCCCAAGAAAGTATCGATTTTTAAGCCGCGAGTATCGATACATAAGTCCCATTCAAATCCCACGTGTTTACTGGTGTTTACCCCCGTTCGTGTTACAGGAAGAGCGATTTGGTCAGCCAACCGCTAGTGTCGCTGTAGAGCGAGCAAGTTACCCATACTACCTCTTCCTGTTTACAGAGTCAGGTCAAACTGTCTATGGTTCAAAATACCGCACATGTACCACCTGGATACTCTCAGCATGGATCGGGTACTAGCAGATATATTGGTACAGATCGGAGAATATGCAGGGAACTTTATTACAGACGGACTAGACACACTACGTGAGCTTCGCCTGCACGGAGACCAGAACCTCAACCAGTGGTGTCGCTCAACGCTGCTAGCCGGCTAGGGGAAGCTAACGCTAGCTGGCCACCTGTCCCATCAATCCTGCTTCCAAGTGTCCGACAACAAACTGGACTAGCTACATCCAACTTAAACGGAAGTCCCAACGCGAGTTCAGAGACTGCTGTGTTTTTTCTTTGTGGAAACATGGCTGAACAACAGTGTACCGGACTGTCCCGGTGGTAGTTTGACTGTTAAATGCTGACCATTGTACATTCCACGCTAATTCACGGCCATGGTTTATTTTTCTTTTCAGCTGACTAGACTGGCTACCTCACATACTTGTAGGCCTACAGACCTTAAACTACTCGGCTAAGACGGGTACATTTTAAGTTAAATGTTTAAATGTTCTTCTTAGTGACTTGAATTATTGGATGTTTTGGAGAAGCCATGGTACTATGTTTACTTACCTTGTGGCTAGACTGCAGGATCATGCAGCGTTTAATGCTCGGAAGTACCGACATTACTTTGAGTTTGACTCGGTTAATGGTGACAAAAACATCAGCGTCCGCTGTACACTCTGCGTGGGAAGAAAACTTTTATCTACAGCGAAAAATTCCACCTCATATCTGAGCAAGCACCTAGCAAGGCACAGGAATGTGGAACTCTCTGAAAAAAACCCTGAACCCCCAACTGACATGACCGCTGGGGCTACATCCAGTTCCACCGGGCAAACCTCCGAGGGCCGCTCTCCTGCTAAACAGGTGAAAATAGACTTAAAAGCGACAGGACTTAGTGCCACTGACCTGAAGAAGCTCGTCGCTGGCTATATTGTCGAAGACATGCTGCCAATTTCCACTGTTGACTCTGAATCGTTCCGACACATCGTAGAAAAAATACCGACCAAACATGGTGTCAAGCTGCCGCAGAGAAAGTCATTAGCAGGAAACCTTGAGAGAGAATACGACATAATGGACGCTAATCTGAAGGCTGCACTCAGAGATGTAGACTCTGTTTCCACCACTGCTGACATCTGGATGGTGAATATGAGTAGATGGTTCGATGGCCAAGGCCACTTGTTTTGTTTCCGGTTAGCAACCTCTACTTCTTCTACTCTGTTTACTGAAGGATTACAGCCATAACTATCAATTCAATTCAATTCAATTTTATTTATAGTATCAAATCATAACATGAGTTATCTCAAGACACTTTACAGATAGAGTAGGTCTAGACCACACTCTATAATTTACAAAAAACCCAACAAATCCCCCAAGAGCAAGCACTCAGTGCAACAGTGGCGAGGAAAAACTCCCTTTTAGGAAGAAACCTCGGACAGACCCAGGCTCTTGGTAGGTGGTGTCTGGTGTGCCTCCAGTATCCTATAGCGACAACAAAAAATGTTTGCATTTCAGAACCTTAGGAAATGGACAGTGGCCGACACGAACACACACGCCTAGTAACTTGATAATAAAGCCGTAAAGTAGGCTATCTTTCAACTCAGGACCAGTGTTGGTCAAGTTACTTGGAAATAGTAATTAGTTACTGATTACTGATTACTTCTCCAAGAAAGTAATCCAGTTACTTTACTGATTACTTATTTTCGAAAAGCTATTAGTTACTTTACTAGTTACTTTACTAAGTTATTTTTCAAAAACATGATGCACGACCTGAATACGCTATAAATCAATAGACCTTTCAGCCTAATTGTCAGCATGTCCTCGACAATATAGCCAGCGACGAGCTTCTTCAGTTCAGTGGCACTAAGTCCTGTCCTTTTAAGTCTATTTTCACCTGTTTAGCAGGAGAGCGGCCCTCGGAGGTTCGCCCGGTGGAACTGGATGTAGCTCCAGCGGTCATGTCAGTCGGGGGTTCAGGTTTTTTTCAGAGAGTTTCACATTCCTGTGCCGGCTTGCTAGCTGCTTGCTCAGATATGAGGTGGAATTTTTCGCTGTAGATAAAAGTTTTCTTCCCACGCAGAGTGTACAGCGGACGCTGATGTTTTTGTCACCTTTAACCGAGTCAAACTCAAAGTAATGTCGGTACTTCCGAGCATTAAACGCTGCATCCTGCTCTCTCCCGCGCTCCATGTTGTCTCTTGTTCAACACTACACATGTCGGTGTTTACACTGACGTCGCGGCGCTCATACGTCATCGTCACTCACGAGACAGTCTCACCAAACAAAATCACGGTTAAGTAACGGAGTAACGCAGCCTGCCTACGGGGAAGTAACAGTAATCTAATTACTGCTTTTGCAATTGTAATCCCTTACTTTACTCGTTACTTGAAAAAAGTAATTGGATTACAGTAACGTGTTACTTCTAACACATTACTACTAGGGCTGTCGAAATAACGAGTTCATTTCGATTAATTAATCTGAGAAAAATTTGTTCTAAACACTATACAGCTGTTATATGAAGGAGGGAGAGCATGGATGTAGCCTATTAAGAGACCAGAGTGCGCAGAACAGAAACATTGCTGGCTAGTTAACAGCTTAACAACTCAACAGCAGGTAACGTTAGCCTTCTGCTAGCTAGTAGCTGGATTAAACACGGTTAAAATGCTGCTGACAGCTAACGCTAAAGTTTGACTGTTTCTGTCGGAACACAGACGAGCGTTCAATGAAGCTGGTAATCTACAGCCTCGCGGTGCATTCGTAGTTGTTGTAAAATACCCTTTTGAATTTATTTCCTCAGCATATTAGGTCATATTGTTGATTGTTTTATATATTTGTTTTTTGAACAGTGAAAATAATAATAAAAATAGTTTTTTTTAACTTTAATGTCACTAATGATGATTATTCATTTGAATTGAAATATTTAAAATACTTTCACAGCAAAAATGGTGTATGTGATTAATTTAGATTAATTGATCACAGAGTCTGTAATTAATTCGATTACATTTTTTAATCGATTGACAGCCCTAGTTACTACCCATCAGTGCTCAGGACAGCGCCACTTCTCACAAATACAGATAGAATTATAGATGAAAAGTTTAACTGACACGTAACCGCGATCAGCTTTGTGGAAAATAAAGACTCAATGCCACCTGTCTAGTAGCCTAGGCCTAAACATGAATTAGTAGGCCTGGCTATCGATGTTACATGAAGATAGCACACAAGTCCATGGACAAGATAGGAAGCAGGGGACTGACAGCGACATAAACAATCACACTATGACAGACGCTCCACTTAGCACCAACTGCAATGTTTAATTTTAAATGAATGTAGCCTACTGGCAGTCTGGCACACGTGGGTGCTCAGTATTTTCCGTGGGTGCTCGAGCTCCGGAGCACCCACGGTATCGGCGCCTATGGCTGTAGCCCAGTTTATTCACTCCAAACCATTTATTGGACACATTTATTTTGTTAAGCTACATTTTAAAAGTTTGCTTAAAATTTGCTTGACAATTTAATGGAAACACAACTAGTGGGTACTTGTTTTTAGTTCTGCATTTTAAATCTTCTGTAGACAACATCCGTCCAGTTAAATCTGATGAATTATTATTACTGAAGCTTCATCAGAGCCTACTCAGACCACATTTAAATATTTGGTCCAAAAAGAGGTAAGAGTGAGTGATGAGACAGCCTTCTCTAGCATGCTACAGCCCCTTTTTTCATGGCTAGTATCTGTGGTAAGTCGACATGTCACTATAGCAACAGCACGGGTGTTGCTAACTCTGTGGAAACACGCTGGGTTTTTCTCCTTTGTGGATGTGAGCTGACAAATGAAGAGATAAAGAATAAGATTATATAATAATTTATAATAATTATATAATATTTCAAGGCAAGGCAGCAACAAAGCATTCCAAAGTACAACCCCAAATCAGAAAAAGTTGGGAAAGTATGAAAAACACAAATAAAAAAAGAAAGTAGTGACTTTAAATGATGTGCTGTTGTATTGTCTGCAATGAAATACAAGTCAAAGTACATTTAGAAATCAATACTTTCTTTTTTTATTTGTGTTTTCCATACTGTCCCAACTTTTTCTGATTTGGGGTTGTACATTACATGAAACATTCATTTGTTAAAGAGAATATAGAATAAGACAGGTATGAAATACAGGAATGCAAGTTACAGTGCGGTATTAGAAATGAACAGTTATTGAAAGAAAGGCTATGTCAAACAGAAAAGTCGATTTTAAAGAAGCGAGAGTTGCAGCGGTCCTGCAGTTTTCTGGGAGTTAGTTTCATGTTTTGCACTTTTGAACAGCAAGTCAATAAAAGTGCTTTACATAACAGACATGTAGTCCAGATAAAGACACATCCTGGTGCTTGGTGTGTGTGTGTGTGTGTGTGTGTGTGTGTGTGTGTGTGTGTGTGTGTGTGTGTGTGTGTGATGTTTCAGGAGCTGAGGAACGCCCACAGCGAAGAGATCATGGGCATCAGACGCGAGGAGGAGATGGAGATGTCAGATGACGACTCGGATGAAAATCCCTCCAAGAGGATCCGAACTGAGGAAAATGGTATGATACCGAGTACATATGACGTTAACAAATCACACGGTTAAACATCAGGTTGAGAAGATACTTTTTCCTCATGGGGAGCTCATCAACAAACAGAGTCTAAGTTTCCCTAGCAACAGACATCAAGTCGAGGCTCGGTCCACCAAGATCTCCTCCGAAGTGAACTCTGATCTGAGTCTTTATCCTCTCCTCACAGGGGGGGGGGGGGGGGGTCTCCTTGTTTCTAGGCAGAAACAGTTTCACAAACACACACGCAAGGTCGGGGCCTCTGTGTGGTGCAACTTCCTCTTCTGTTCTGTTCTCTGTCTTTTCCTGTTCTTCTGCTTATCTGTCTGGTACACAAGTTTTAGGTCATTTTATCATTTTATGGTTGCAAAACGAAGAAGAAGTTTTAGTTAATTTCCGCCCAGTATTTCAGGTGTCAACAAAGACAGATGTAAGTGGACGACCGAGGAGACGAGAGACTTTTTGAATTTAATTTACGAGCAAAAAATAACGGCTATTTTAGATAGCAAAAATCTAAGAAATGCCATCATTTATCAGGAACTCGCGAAGGTAATGGCCAACAAAGGTTACGACAAGCCGTGGGACGTCCTCCGGAGTAAATGGAAGGTGCTCAAACAGCGATACATGTCTCAAAAAAGAGAGTTGTCTCGCAGCGGTGATCATTTATTGGTAGATGGGTCATGGCGCGACCCATTTTGTTTAGCAAAACTTTGTTCTCAAATGTTTGCTTGAATGTTGTGCGATTCAGTGCGAAAATGAATGGAAACACCTTAAAATGTCTGAAATCAATTCGATATACCAATTTGATCGCAAAACAGCATGTGACGTCATTACACACAGGTTTTCATTCGCTTTAAAGCTGTTGGATGAAAACACACTTTCACCAGCTTTAGTTGCATGAGTTTTTTTACCGAACTTCAGATAATTCGATTGACAAGTGGATGGAAACTTAGCTAATGACTGCACACAGCTAATATTCTACACCACCTCTAGTGCGATTCAACCGAACAAAATGAGGCAGGTGTGAAAGCCCTCTTTGGTGTTTGGAAGTGATAGGAACTAACAAAACTAACACACAAACTACCCAATGAATAAAATGAAGACAAATGCAAAAACTGTCCCTTTAACACCTGCAGGAGTGTGTGATCCAGCGTCTCTGAAGGAGGAGAATGACTCACTGCGATGGCAGCTGGATGCCTACAGGAACGAGGTGGAGCTGCTGAGGCAGGAGCAGAGCCGGAGCTGCCGGCAGGATGACGATCACACACTCACACACACACACGGCGCTGAGGCTCAGATCCAGCTGCTGCAGCAGAACATGCACAACATGCAGCAGGTAGATTTTATTTATTTTCTATCCTCTACACTCTGCTTTAACACCCACATACAGCAGGAAAAGGTTGGTCTGCAAAAAACTCTGGAAGGAGTTTGTTTTGGTGTGTGTGTGTGTGTGTGTGTGTGTGTGTGTGTGTGTGTGTGTGTGTGTGTGTGTGTGTGTGTGTGTGTGTGTGTGTGTGTGTGTGTGTGTGTGTGTGTGTGTGTTCATGCGTGCGTGCGTGTGTGAGTTTACTTTACTTTCCCGAGCAAACAAACAAAACAAAAAAACAGTGTTTTTCCCCAGCTGACTCAGAGCTCTCCCAGAATCCTTCACTCTGCTGACTTCATGAAGCAGTACGGGGACCTTTGTTGGAGCACAGAGTTAGCCTGATGCGACTCGACTTCCTGTCGTTCTCTATCTTAAGTGACAGCGCTGATAGAATGAGGCACATCACACACACACACACACACAGACACACACACAGACACACACGCTCACACGCTGGCTGACTGTAAATGTGTTGCTTACTTGACTTCTGAGAGTGTGAGTGAACGCCGCACCGCTGTCGCTTCTCGTTTGTCACCGGCTGCCGTTTCTGTTCCCCCGGTGCAGACGAGACAAACAAGACGAGAGCTTTACATGAAAAGAATATCTCCTCAACGCACTTTATTACAATTCTGTGATGAAATGATATCATAAATACATACACGGTGAATGTAAGTTAAAGAAGAATCATCTGACAGCTGCAGAGTCAGGTGGTGTCTGAGGAGTACAGGTCTGATCCCTGCAGAATACTGGGAATATTCAAGGCGGAAAGTGTAATTTATGTGATATAATATAAATTGTTTTCTCTCCTGTGTTTATGACGTGAGAACCGGTGAAAAAAAGGTATTGTCATGACAATCTTTTCCTTAAAAAAAATTGTAATCTGTGAAAACAGGTGGGAACAAAAAGCGTATTCATTTATGTACTTACTCTGTGTTTGTCTTGCAGCAGCTGGCGAGCCTGCAGGAGAAGCTGGCGAGTAAAGAGGCGGAGCTGGAGAAGGCGAGAGAGGAACACCGCTACCTGGAGGGCCAGGTGCTCGCCCTGCGGGACACGGTGGGTTCACCCGTTCTGGATCGACGACGTTTCACTTAACCCTCCTGTTGTCCTCGGGTCAAATCTGACCCATTTTCAACGTGGATGGTTCCCTACAACACTCTTCACACATAATATGAATGATCAGTTCACTACTTTCATTGAAGTTTTAGTTTGATTCAATTTTATAGCATTTGAATTTTTTTTTTTTATGAAAGCACATTGAAAAAAGTGACAAAAATGTCAGGGAAAAAAATCACAAAAACGCCAAGAAGTGCAGAAAAAATCGACAAAAACATCGGGAAGTGACAAAAGAAACGTGTATAAAAGTGACAACAACAAAAAAATGTTGAAAACGACGACCAAAACGTTGACCAAAACGTTCTAATTTTAAATTCTGACCCAGAAGAACAAAAGGTTGCATGGCCGACTATGCTAAGCTAGGTTTATGGTAGCTGCGGTGTTCCTGGTGCGAGGTGCGTGAGCATCTCTGAATAT
>CM042434.1:36256720-36396720 GCA_023631565.1 Gymnocephalus cernua
TAATTTTTGAGTTTTTAAAATTTTTTAAATGAAATTTGTGGTCATTAAACCGTTGAATGACCATTAAATTAAATTTAAAAATTTTGACCCAGAAGGACAACAAGTTCATGGTCGACAGGAAGACAACACGTGGGTTAACAAGCTGATGAAGCGGCCCACGGAGCGGTGCTCTCGATATCCAGTCCTGTGTGGGGAGACTAGACTTCATGGTCTTTACGCAACACTGTGCTTGTAAATCATGTTTCCTGTTTGCGCATGTATCTATTTTTAGACATGATGTTCTATGATCCACTAGTTTTGATAGCAGTATTGTTAAGCTTGGACCTTATTGATTTTTGGGTTTTGAGAATTTTGGAACAGGGTCTCGAGACCCATCCCTAGTGTTGCGTTTTTTTTTTAGTTTTGAGGAAAAGAGAGGCTTTGTTAATGAAGATTAACAAAAATATTTAATACAGTCCCTCCAGAAAAACGCTGATGATGCGATCGCATAATTCAATGCATAATCAGACAAAATCTACATATTTATGCGGGGGCCGCATTTTTTAAAATACGTCGCACTTTCGCCGCATAAATTGCCGATTTCCACGCAAAATATGCGGGGCTTGCATGATTTCATAATCCCCGCATTTTCGTTGCAAAAAAGTCACATATATCTCAGCAGAAAGATGAAAAATGTTGCGTTTACTTCACACAAGAGCAGCCATTTTCCCCTGTTGCCATGGGAACGTTATGAAGTAATGTAATTTTGCCTAGTGAGAACACGGTGTTGGGGGGGAATCACTTTTTTTTCTTTTTCATCGAACCGCAGTTTTTGCAAGTTCCCGCAATTTCATCGCATAAAATTGCATAAATATCCCGTATATTCCATCACATTTTTTTAAGAAAACGTGCCGCATAATCAAGAAAAAACTCTGCGTGTTTCTGGAGGGACTGATAATAAGAAAATTACATGACAAAAACAAGTTTTAAAGCGTAACTCTCGCCAAAATGCATCCTAGGGTGTTTTTGTGAATGTACGCGAGTCAAACTTCAGTTTAAAAGCATATTTAGGACGGAAGCGCCACTTTTAAGATTTACCGTATTCTTGTTTTTGGGTCAAATGGCCTTTTGAATGGGAGAGCTAGGGGCACTTTTATGCTAGCCTCAAAATATCTATTTTTAACCACTAAGAAGACTCGACACAACATGAGACTTTGCTCCAAGTATCTCCAGGAGCTCTACACATTAACTCAGCATTGAGAACATTGTTTGTGGACCCAGAGTTTACTAAAAAGAAAGGAACTCACCGCAGCTGTTGTTGTTTTCGCTTGCAGCCATCTTTGCCAGTCAAAACTAGTCGATTTCTGAATACGACGTAACATTCCCCACCAACCCCCAAGAGACTTCAGATACAGTATTAGGGGACCACTAAGACCTATATAAAAGAGACTTCAGATACAGTATTAGGGGACCACTAAGGGCTATATAAAAGAGACTTCAGATACAGTATTAGGGGATCACTAAGGTCTATATAAAAGAGACTTCAGATACAGTATTAGGGGACCACTAAGGCCTATATAAAAGTGACTTCAGATACAGTATTAGGGGACCACTAAGGTCTATATAAAAGAGACTTCAGATACAGTATTAGGGGACCACTAAGGTCTATATAAAAGAGACTTCAGATACAGTATTAGGGGACCACTAAGGTCTATATAAAAGAGACTTCAGATACAGTATTAGGGGACCACTAAGGTCTATTTAAAAGAGACTTCAGATACAGTATTAGGGGACCACTAAGGCCTATATAAAAGAGACTTCAGATACAGTATTAGGGGACCACTAAGGCCTATATAAAAGAGACCTCAGATACAGTATTAGGGGACCACTAAGGCCTATATAAAAGAGACTTCAGATACAGTATTAGGGGACCACTAAGGTCTATATAAAAGAGACTTCAGATACAGTATTAGGGGACCACTAAGGCCTATATAAAAGAGACCTCAGATACAGTATTAGGGGACCACTAAGGTCTATATAAAAGAGACTTCAGATACAGTATTAGGGGACCACTAAGGTCTATATAAAGAGACTTCAGATACAGTATTAGGGGACCACTAAGGTCTATATAAAAGAGACTTCAGATACAGTATTAGGGGACCACTAAGGCCTATATAAAAGAGACTTCAGATACAGTATTAGGGGACCACTAAGGCCTATATAAAAGAGACTTCAGATACAGTATTAGGGGACCACTAAGGTCTATATAAAAGAGACTTCAGATACAGTATTAGGGGACCACTAAGGTCTATATAAAAGAGACTTCAGATACAGTATTAGGGGACCACTAAGGTCTATATAAAAGAGACTTCAGATACAGTATTAGGGGACCACTAAGGCCTATATAAAAGAGACTTTAGATACAGTATTAGGGGACCACTAAGGTCTATATAAAAGAGACTTCAGATACAGTATTAGGGGACCACTAAGGCCTATATAAAAGAGACCTCAGATACAGTATTAGGGGACCACTAAGGCCTATATAAAAGAGACTTCAGATACAGTATTAGGGGACCACTAAGGCCTATATAAAAGAGACTTCAGATACAGTATTAGGGGACCACTAAGGTCTATATAAAAGAGACTTCAGATACAGTATTAGGGGACCACTAAGGTCTATATAAAAGAGACTTCAGATACAGTATTAGGGGACCACTAAGGTCTATATAAAAGAGACTTCAGATACAGTATTAGGGGACCACTAAGGTCTATATAAAAGAGACTTCAGATACAGTATTAGGGGACCACTAAGGCCTATATAAAAGAGACTTCAGATACAGTATTAGGGGACCACTAAGGCCTATATAAAAGAGACTTCAGATACAGTATTAGGGGACCACTAAGGCCTATATAAAAGAGACTTCAGATACAGTATTAGGGGACCACTAAGGCCTATATAAAAGCATCCAAAGAGCACCATGTCATGGGACCTTTAAAGTGAGAGAGCGTGCCGTTCACAGACACCAGAATGAACGAGTTCACAGTAACGTTCATCAGGCAGTAATACAGTACGTTCAGTTCAGGTTCGCCCAAAATATGAACGAGTTCATGAACTATCGTTCAATGAATGCGTTCAGGCACACCACTGTGTAGAAGGTTGTGAAAACACGAGTTAGGGGTTGCCTGGAACGCACCATGACACCAGGGTTGTGTGTCTCCACACAATCTAAAAGGTTTGTCATTTGTCATAGCGACTTTGAGTCTATGAAAAGTGCTATATAAGTTAAATTTATTATTATTATTTCCATGCACGGAGCATGTTGTCTGATGTTTGTGATGTCTTCTTTAATCATTCATCAGCTCCGTGTTCCTACAGATGTCAGAAACTCTCTCTGCAGTGTTACTGACTCCTCTGTTCCCTCATCTAACTGAACCATCTATAAACCAGCAGCAGAGAAAACAAACGCTCCTCTGCTGCTGATGAATCTGTTATTCTCACTGTTGTCTCTGGCTCTCTCTGTGTCTTCAGCTGCTCAACGGTAACGGGGAAGCTGTGGAAGGAACCAACGGAGAGCTGCATGAGAAGGTAAAAACCAACTGCAACACGACAACACACACCAGTGTTTGACTATAGTTTATCTCCCTCTTGTCTCCCCTGAAAAAACGCTCCCATAAGTAATTTGTTCAAGCAGCAATTATGACTTATATTTACATTTGAAGTAGCGGTGCCCCTCTATGTTTTTCTAAACTTAAGTAGTTTTGCTGCCTAGACCTAACCAAACTGCAACCGTTTCACAGCGTTAAAGACGTGTTTAATACCGCGACCGTTACGTTCTCTGGTTAAGATATGAGTACGGAAAACGCTCCTGTAGGTCGTGTATCCTCGTATGGTTTGGAGGACTTTTTGCGTTTATTATGTTGGCAGTGACGGACTGGGATAAAAAAACGGCCCTGGCATTTGCAACACAACGGCACTTTTGTTGTCAATGACCTAGCTTGGAAATTAATAACTCTGCCTGAATATTGTGAATATTTCCACACGCCACACAATCTTGAATATTTGTGGCTGCATGCATTAAATAACTTATCAAAATAACCAAAAACAAATTATCAGTAGTGGCCCTTCTGGCATTTGCCCAAATTCCAGATGGCCAGTCCGTCACTGTAAGTTGGTGAGAAATGTAATTTGTGTTGCATGTCTGCAGAATATAAAAGTAATTTGTAGTAGACCATAGAGCTCTGTGTGTGTGCAGACAGAAAAGACTGACAGAAAGGTCAGAGTACCGAAACACACACACGCACGAATGCACGCATGCACGCACACAAACACACACACATACACACACACACGCACATGCATGCGCACACACACACACACACACACACACACACACACACACACACACACACACACACACACACACACACACACACACACACACACTTGCACTCTTAACTCCAGACCTGCTGAACTGGAAGCTGATTGCAGTCAGAAGGACACAGATACATAAAACATGTCTCAGTCTGAGTGCTGAGATGCTTTCTATTAAATATGATGTTTTCTTTGTACACTATATTTATTTGAGTGCTTGTTTTTCCGCCGCCGTATTCTTGTGTGTACACAATGTTCTGTGTTGTGTTCTCCTGAACTTCTCCCGGGACATGAACACCCGTTGCTCCACCGATGCCTCCATCAGTTGTTTGTGTAATTGTGTGACTGGTGAATTCCACCGCTGCTCTGAATGTGTTTCTCAGTGTATGTTCCTGTGTTTTTGGTCGGTAACGTGTGGGTTTGTTTCCCAGGCGATGAACGGGTGTGTTCCTTCCCTGTTCCTCGGTAGAGAGAGGAGGAGTGAGGTCATCATGAGAGGAGGGGTGGCGTCCGAGAAGGAGGCGCTGCTGCTGGGTAAATATCAACTCCTTCCTTCCTCTGTTGTTTGACCCATCAACCCCCCCAAATAACCTCCTTATGCTGGTTTTCGGTCTTTCCCTCTACTCTCTACTGCTGTCTCTCTACATACTACTCTCTACTGCTGTCTCTCTACATACTACTCTCTACTGTTGTCTCTCTACATACTACTCTCTACTGTTGTCTCTCTACATACTACTCTCTAATGTTGTCTCTCTACATACTACTCTCTACATACTACTCTCTAATGTTGTCTCTCTACATACTACTCTCTACTGCTGTCTCTCTACATACTACTCTCTAATGTTGTCTCTCTACATACTACTCTCTACATACTACTCTCTAATGTTGTCTCTCTACATACTACTCTCTACTGTTGTCTCTCTACATACTACTCTCTACTGATGTCTCTCTACATACTACTCTCTAATGTTGTCTCTCTACATACTACTCTCTACATACTACTCTCTAATGTTGTCTCTCTACATACTACTCTCTACTGTTGTCTCTCTACATACTACTCTCTACTGATGTCTCTCTACATACTACTCTCTACTGATGTCTCTCTACATACTACTCTCTACTGCTGTCTCTCTACATACTACACTCTACTGTTGTCTCTTTACATACTACTCTCTACTGCTGTCTCTCTACATACTACTCTCTACTGTTGTCTCTCTACATACTACTCTCTACTACTGTCTCTCTACATACTACTCTCTACTACTGTCTCTCTACATACTACTCTCTACTGTACTCTCTCTACATACTACTCTCTACTGCTGTTTCTCTACATACTACTCTCTACTGTACTCTCTCTACATACTACTCTCTACTGCTGTTTCTCTACATACTACTCTCTACTGTTGTCTCTCTACATACTACTCTCTACTGCTGTTTCTCTACATACTACTCTCTACTGTTGTCTCTCTACATACTACTCTCTACTGCTGTTTCTCTACATACTACTCTCTACTGTTGTCTCTCTACATACTACTCTCTACTGTTGTCTCTCTACATACTACTCTCTATTCTACTGTCTCTCTACATACTACTCTCTACTGTAGTCTCTCTACTGCTGCCTCTCTACATACTACTCTCTACTGTAGTCTCTCTACTGATGTCTCTCTACATACTACTCTCTACTGCTGTCTCTCTACATACTACTCTCTACTGTTGTCTCTCTACATACTACTCTCTACTGTTGTCTTTCTACATACTACTCTCTACTACTGTCTCTCTACATACTACTCTCTACTGTTGTCTCTCTACATACTACTCTCTACTGTTGTCTCTCTACATACTACTCTCTACTACTGTCTCTCTACATACTACTCTCTACTGTTGTCTCTCTACATACTACTCTCTACTACTGTCTCTCTACATACTACTCTCTACTGCTGTCTCTACATACTACTCTCTACTGTTGTCTCTCTACATATTACTCTCTACTGCTGTCTCTCTACATACTACTCTCTACTGCTGTCTCTCTACATATTACTCTCTACTGCTGTCTCTACATACTACTCTCTACTGTTGTCTCTCTACATACTACTCTCTACTGCTGTCTCTCTACATACTACTCTCTACTGTTGTCTCTCTACATACTACTCTCTACTGCTGTCTCTACATACTATTCTCTACTGTTGCCTCTCTACATACTACTCTCTACTGCTGTCTCTCTACATACTACTCTCTACTGCTGTCTCTACATACTACTCTCTACTGTTGCCTCTCTACATACTACTCTCTACATACTACTCTCTACTGTCGTCTCTCTACATACTACTCTCTACTGGTGTCTCTCTACATACTACTCTCTACTGTTGTCTCTCTACATACTACTCTCTACTGTTGTCTCTCTACATACTACTCTCTACTGCTGTCTCTACATACTACTCTCTACTGTTGTCTGTCTACATACTACTCTCTACTACTGTCTCTCTACATACTACTCTCTACTGTTGTCTCTCTACATACTACTCTCTACTGTCGTCTCTCTACATACTACTCTCTACTGTCGTCTCTCTACATACTACTCTCTACTGCTGTCTCTCTACATACTACTCTCTACTGCTGTCTCTTTACATACTACTCTCTACTGCTGTCTCTCTACATACTACTCTCTACTGTTGTCTCTCTACATACTACTCTCTACTGTTGTCTCTCTACATACTACTCTCTACTGTCGTCTCTCTACATACTACTCTCTACTGCTGTCTCTCTACATACTACTCTCTACTGTTGTCTCTCTACATACTACTCTCTACTGTTGTCTCTTTACATACTACTCTCTACTGCTGTCTCTCTACATACTACTCTCTACTGTTGTCTCTCTACATACTACTCTCTACTGATGTCTCTCTACATACTACTCTCTACTGTTGTCTCTCTACATACTACTCTCTACTGTTGTCTCTCTACATATTACTCTCTGCTGTTGTCTCTCTACATACTACTCTCTACTGTTGTCTCTCTACATACTACTCTCTACTGTTGTCTCTCTACATACTACTCTCTACTGCTGTCTCTTTACATACTACTCTCTACTGCTGTCTCTCTACATACTACTCTCTACTGTTGTCTCTCTTCATACTACTCTCTACTGTTGTTTCTCTACATACTACTCTCTACTGTTGTCTCTCTACATACTACTCTCTACTGTTGTCTCTCTACATACTACTCTCTACTGTTGTCTCTCTACATACTACTCTCTACTGTTGTCTCTCTACATACTACTCTCTACTGTTGTCTCTCTACATACTACTCTCTACTGCTGTCTCTCTACATACTACTCTCTACTGTTGTCTCTCTACATACTACTCTCTACTGTTGTCTCTCTACATACTACTCTCTACTACTGTCTCTCTACATACTACTCTCTACTGTTGTCTCTCTACATACTACTCTCTACTGTTGTCTCTCTACATACTACTCTCTACTGTTGTCTCTCTTCATACTACTCTCTACTGTTGTTTCTCTACATACTACTCTCTACTGTTGTCTCTCTACATACTACTCTCTACTACTGTCTCTCTACATACTACTCTCTACTGTTGTCTCTCTACATACTACTCTCTACTGCTGTCTCTACATACTACTCTCTACTGTTGTCTCTCTACATATTACTCTCTACTGTTGTCTCTCTACATACTACTCTCTACTGTTGTCTCTCTACATACTACTCTCTACTGTCGTCTCTCTACATACTACTCTCTACTGCTGTCTCTCTACATACTACTCTCTACTGTTGTCTCTCTACATACTACTCTCTACTGCTGTCTCTCTACATACTACTCTCTACTGCTGTCTCTTTACATACTACTCTCTACTGCTGTCTCTCTACATACTACTCTCTACTGTTGTCTCTCTACATACTACTCTCTACTGTCGTCTCTCTACATAGTACTCTCTACTGTCGTCTCTATTTATACTACGTCATCTTACAGCGTCATTTTTTTTGTTGAAAAACACTGAGTCGGTATGTGACGAGTTGGGAGTGAAAACTGGTTGGTAAAACTTAATCTCTCCCTGTGAGAACACTTCAAGTTTGTAATATGATTTGGATGGTGGAACATGGCCGGCTTGCTTGTTTCTTCCAGGGAATGATTGTGATGCGTTTAAAAATCAAAGAAATCTGAACCTGAGCAGCAGAGTCGGATTAGAAAAGTGATTTATTTTCTGAAAGCGATTTGTAACCCCAGACAAATAAACTTCTTGTTGATAGACGTGTCGGACCAGAAAACATATGTGTCCTTTTGGAGAGAAGTTACAAACGGAGACTGCAGGATATGTTCACACACTGCCAGCCTTTACATTAAAATCCTTTGGAAATAAAACCGTTTTTTCTAAAAAAAGTCCTGTACAGATGCTACTGGGGTATTTTTGCGGCGGTATGTGACTCTGAGAGCCACTGACCAAGCGTCAGTATTTGACAAGTTGGGAGCGAGAACATGTTTGCACAAACACACTGTGTGGCATCGCGGCAGACTGAAACACAAACAGCAAATCTGCCATCTTGTTTTTCTCTTCCCATCTTCTTCTCATCAGCCTGCAGCTGCACATCTCACTCGGCAGGAATTCATTTCAGCCGCTCGTATAAATCCTGGTGTTTATCCGAGACCGTACGCAGAGCCGTCTGGGTTATCTGCAGCGAGGCGGCCGCTCTGTCCGGAGCAGAGCGGGGAACAGCAGCACATTTATCTCTCTTAGTGGAGGCGAGAAAATCCAAACGTGAAGGAGAGAGGAGAGAGGAGAGCAGGTCTCCTGCTGCTTTTTATTCCACAGAAAACCTTTCGAAAAAGGCATGTGTGCACAGTCGATAGACACAAGAGTGTATTCACACACACACACACACACACACACACACACACACACACACACACACACACACACACACACACACACACACACACACACACACACACACACACAGGAGGATCATGTTTAAATCTGCAACTACCAATTATCTACATGGTGGATTAATGTGTGGATTATCTTCTGGATGAATGGATGAGTTGTTTGGTCTCTAAAATGTGGATCAGTGTTTCCCAAAGTCCAAGTTGACGTCCTCAGATGTCTTGTTTTTGTCCACAACTCAAAGATATTCAGTTTACTATCACAGAGGAGAGAAGAAAGTACATATTCACATCTAATGGGTAATTTTGTTTTTTCCAACCTGGAACCTATTTTCCTATGTTTTTGTGTCTAAGTGACTGAACAATCTTTGAAAGTGGTCCAGCCACAGACAATGCAATGTAACCCTACAGGACAAATGTGCATCCTCAATTTGGTCCACTAAAAGTTCTGTTTTTGCCACTGACAGACTCACATTATTATTCTAAGTGTCTGACAACATTATGAAAGGATCCCTACAGAGATAGAGCTTTAAAACCTCCTTAGGACCTTTCTGTTTAACCAGAAAAAACTCTGAAGTCGCTAGCGCTAAAGCCACCAGACTTCATTGAAAAAAACAGCACTTTTAGCGTGTATAGAGCCAACATATCTTCACATGTAAATCTGTAAACTATGTGTTTATTTCAACCAAAACTAGACTTGTGATGGTTTGAAAAGTGGAAAGACGACCCAAAACGGCTTTTCATATTTTATTTTGTTTCTGTTGACTTTGAATGAAGTGTATTTTATGATGCTAAAATTACTGTTTATTTACATGGAGTCTGGTGGGTTTAGCGACCGCAAATTTGCGGATGTTTTTATGTTTAAAAAAAGGATCTTACTCTTTAACAGAAAGGTCGAC
Organism: Gymnocephalus cernua; assembly: GCA_023631565.1. NCBI lineage: Eukaryota > Metazoa > Chordata > Actinopteri > Perciformes > Percidae > Gymnocephalus > Gymnocephalus cernua. Next base: position 36,266,866 of record CM042434.1, read on the forward strand.
CTCCTTAGAAATCCTTTCCATAATGTTGTCAGACACTTAGAATATTAAAGTGCTCATATTATGAAAAAAACACTTTTTCTGGGATTTGGGGTGTTATTTTGTGTCTGGTGCTTCCACAAGCATACAAACTTTGAAAAAATCTATCCATCAGTGTTACCAACTCTTTTCCAATGAAAGTCGCTAGCACCAGCTCCAAAAGTCGCTAAAAGTCGCTAGATGACGTCATACGCTAATTTACATATGTGTGACGTCATTACGCAATCATTTGTATAAAGCTTAGTGGTTATGTCAGCAAAGTAGATAGAAAGAAATAGAAATCTTTAGCCAAATAATCACAAATTCAATACAGGAATTTAATAGAGAGAAATACCTTTGCATGCTCGCTGGACAATACTGGCAATTTTTCTACAGAAAGTCGGCAGATTTGTCCCTAGTCGCTTTTCAGAAAATAAAGTCGCTAAGGGGGTCTGAAAAGTAGCTAAATCTAGCGACAAAGTCGCTAAGTTAGCGCTACCTCGTTCTCAATGGCAACGCACTGCTACAACACAGACAAGTTCACCATAATCTCCAAAAGAAGTACTTCCATGTGCGCCCTCCTTTAGAAGAAGTCTCCCGGCTAATCCTGCCTTGTAACTGACCAAAGTTGGAGAAACAACCTTTCTTTTACTGTCTATGGAGCTAACTGACATGATCTACCATCTGAGCTACTGAGCATGTGCGAGTGGAATCAAAGATAGTACAGAAGGAAAGATGATTCACTCTGTAGCTAAAACAGAGACCTGAACACAAGGTGAAAAGAGGAGCTGCAGCAGTGAGAGAGAGATGTGCTGTACAACAAAAATATATTAAACCATTTAAACATATTCTGGTACAACCTTAAAATACAATTATGAACCTGAAAATGAGCATAATATGGGATCTTTAATCTGAGTCTGTCAACTATTAAATGAATCTCCAACTGTTTTGATAATCATGCAGTTTGAGTCATTTTTTATGTAAAAACAGTTGAACGTGTGTGATGTTAGCTTGTTAATGTGAATATTTTCTAGTTTCTTAACTCATTTGTGACCTGAAACTGAATATATTTAAGTTGTGGTATTTCTACTTTTACTTTAGTGAAAGATAGAAGAGAACTTCTTCCACCAAAACATCAGAGCCAATCAGACTCTAATTCCTTGTTAAAAAACATGTACACTGGGTTTTTCTTCCCTGTTCACTTCAGCACACACACGCACGCACGCACGCACGCACGCACGCACGCACGCACGCACACACACACACACACACACACACACACACACTGTTCCTGCTGAAGGAATTGAAGTGCCTGTCTGTAATTGCCAGTGTTTCGCCACATAAATCAGGGAAATAAATGTTGGCTGTGGTGGTTCCTCGGGGGGGATGCACTCTATTCCCTCCCCATCCCGCTCCTCCCCCGTCCCTCCCCCTCCCTTCCCCCATCCCCGCTCCCTCAGTATGGCTGCCTACCTTCGCAGGACCTCTCAGAAGTAATCTACTTCGGAGCGTTTTCTGCTCCGGCCAGCGTTTCTTTACCGAGCCGTTTGTTTATCAAGCAGCTGCACTTCACGAGGACGCAGACTGAACCTCTGCTCTCCGACAGCTCTCTCTTTCTCTCGCTCTCTCTGCTTTATTAGCTCCTTCTTAAAGCACTCATGAATACTGATGGACAGATGCTGATGAAAGTGTGCTGTGATTCACACAATCACAGACAGAAGCACTGAAACAAGAGTCTCTTTAGTTGTTGGGCCGCTCAGTAACCCTAACCCCCAACCTTTGCTTCAACTTAAGGCTAAAAGTAGCTCCTAACTTAAAGGCCATGTTGCAGGTTAACCACCACTGTTGATTAATGGGTACATAAACCACTCAAGGTATGTATAACATTGTTAAAAATGTCTCAAAATAGTGTTAAATAGTGTTAAAGGTCAGTTTTTGTCGTTTTTTGGTATTAGTGATGACGTCACGTTGGGGAGACGTGCCTCAGCCTAGCACTAAAACTATGGTGACTTACTGGGATGAGGAAGAGGTGTTTTTACTGTTAGTGAATAGCACCGAGTGAAAGTCAATGTTTTCTTTATATCTAGTGTCAGTGATCATGTCGTTAGTTCAGATAAGTACTGGTAAACTTATCTAGATCAAGCTAGCTATGGGCTAACTGCCAGTCCCACCTGTGAAATCCCCCAACGGTTGTAAACACATTTTTGATTAGATATCTCACGTTTTGATGGTAGCCTACTAGCTCCAGTAACAACATATTTGCCTAATGTTTATTTATTACTTGGACGGGGGTGCTGTTCGGCTTTTCACAAGTTTAGACAGCTAGCTAATGTTACGCCAACGTTTTGCTAACGTTAGCGTTAGCCTAGCTAGACTGCTAGATAATTATTACGACTGCCTTCGGGGTTTCCTATATCTGCGTCCGCGTTGTCAACATAAGACCTGTGGCGTTAGTGCTCCTTTTGTACCATCATTTTATTGAATGAAATGCTAAGCTTCGCTCCTACGAGATGGGTGGGTTTGTGTTACATTACACACAAAGATAACTACGATCGTTAGCATCTCATATGCTAGCAGAATTAGCTAGCTAACATTGCGTAGCCAGCCAGCATGATAGCTAACACATCCACATGTGTCTCTGATGTACATCCATGCTTTCACCCCAGAGACCGGGGCTTGTTTTTTCCCGCGAGTCACGTTTGCTTTCCCCATTGTTTTCCTTCACCCAACCATCCATTGCTCGCGTCCACCAGAGACCGGGGGATGCGAGACAGCAATGGATGCTCACGGGAAACGAGCCCCCGGTCTCTGGGGGACGGAACTTGCAGGAGCCCCGGTCTCTGGGGGACACAACGCGAATTGCGGGAAACGAGCTGGCTGGCTGGCTACGGAACGTGCTAGCTAGCTAATTACGCTAGCATACGTACAGGCTAACTATAGCCTTGTGTGTAACATTTTGTTTAACTACTGCCGAAGTTGATGGCTGGCTATGCAACGTTAGCTAGCTAATTCCGCTAGCATACAGGATGCTGACGATCGGCAGTTAGCTTTGTGTGTAACGTAACACAAACCCACCCATCTCGCAGGAGCGAAGCTTAACATTTCATTGAATAAAATGATGGTACAAAAGGAGCACTAATGCCACAGGTCTTATGTTGACAACGTGAACGCAGATATAGGAAAGGGTTTGTGATCGTTAGCATCCCGTATGCTAGCTGAATTAGCTAGCTAACGATGCGTAGCCAGCCATCAATTTTGGCAGTAGTTTTCGGCGAGCTAACCACGACAGCTTGCACATCCACATGTGTCTCCATTTCAAACATCACTGCAGGTTGACTGCTTTTAGCAGCAGAGGTTGATTGTGGGCGACAATTCTGTCGTGGTTAGCTCGCCAAAACTACTGCTGATTGCCGAAGTTGCTGGCTGGAGTGGCTACGCAACGTGCTAGCTAGCTAATTCCGCTAGCATACGTACAGGCTAACTATCGCCTTGTGTGTAACATAACAAAAAACGTCTCGTATGAGCGAAGCTTAACATTTCATTGAATAAAAGTATGGTACAAAAGGGGCACTAACGCCACATGTCTTATGTCGACAACGTGGATGCAACAGTCGTAATATTTACCTAGCAGGCTAGACTAACGGTGTTGCGCTAACGTTAGCAAATGTCGGCCTGGCTAGCTAGCTAGCTGTCTAAACTTGTGAAAAGCCGAACAGCATCCCGTCCAAGCTGTGTTTCACTTTCCCTGCAATATTATTATAAACATAATAAAGACACATGGACTCGGTCGAGACCAAAAGTCATATTTTGCAAGACCAGTGGCAGAGACCAAGACCATAGACAGTGAACCGAGACGGGCTTTGGTCTATCAGCTCCCCAAAGTGACGTCATGCAATGCATTGTGGGGGAAAAACAAACTGTAAAATAGTACTACTTTTTCGTGTTATATTCTGTTTTGTGATACCCAACAACATCAAATACAATGGATAACAGTTTAAATGTTTATAGGGCTTGGGCGTTGTGACGTCATTACTTGGCGTGGCCGCCATGTTGATGGCCTCCTTTACCGCTACTCGGACTACTGCCCACTGTTTATAGACGTAACGTCCCTCTCAGTCGTGTGTCTTATTTACTATTTCAACCATGGTAAACCGTTGCTGTATTGTGGGGTGTAACAGCAACATTCAACATTCATGTAACATTCATCTTTCTGTTGCTATCCCTCTGCTGACAGATAAAATTTGTACTACAAAACTGCTGCATTAACTAAGCGAGTTGTGTGAAACTAGAGCTAACGTGACTTTGCTTACAGATTGGCGTGAAATCGTGCTCTCACAACAACCGCGCTGTTATCTTAAAAAGGCCAACATAACGCTAAGGTTGCTTTCAAGTAAGCAAAACGAAGCTTAGAAAACATCTGTTTCGCTGGAAGGGCAAGGGGTTAGCAACAGGACAACAGTCCAGAGACTGGCAGGTCCGATGGAAGGGCTAACGTTGATGGTATGAGAGTATTCAAATACGGGATATTTTACAGGAAAATACTAAAACGGGAAAACAGCGGGAAAAGAGCTCAAATACGTGAGAAACCCGGAAAAAAACGGGAGGGTTGACAGCTACTAACTACACTTTTGAAACACATAGTTAAAAGTATTATATGTGTCGGTCCTCCAATCTTTGTTGGGGAGTTCATAGGGATAGTGCCGATTTTGTCCACATACCGGTCCCTGGCTTCCCTATTTAAAGTATCCCGGTAAATTCCACATCCTTTTCTGGATTTTAACATCTTTTTTTTCCTTTTCTTTCTCCCAACTCTGCTTTCTTCTCCTTGTTCGACTTGCTGTATGTTTACATTCGCGAGGCCATCAACAACAACGCCACGTCCCAGAATGCAACGCGGCGCCCAAGCCCTATTGCTAACAAGCAATTAGCGCAAATTCGTTGGAAAATTAACCCTGCAACATGGCCTTTAAAACGTAAGCGTAACAAAATGCATCCTAGGGTATTTTGTGAATGTACGTGAGTCAAACTTTAGTTTAAAAGCATATTTAGGACGGAATCGCCACCTTTAAGATTCACCATATTCTCGTTTTTGGGTCAAATGGCCTTTTGAATGGGAGAGCTAGGGGCACTCTCATGCTATCCTCAAAATATCTATTTTTAAACACTAAGAAGGCTCGACACAACATGAGACTCTGCTTGAAGTATCTCCAGGAGCTCTACACATTAACACAAGCATTGAGGACATTCTTTGTGTACACAGATTCACTAAAAAGAGAGTTTTTGAACAACTCACCGCAGCTGTTGCTGTCTCCGGCCGCAGCCATTTTATCAGTCAAAACTAATCGATTTCTGAATGCGGATGAGCGGACTCCGTAGGAGGAAATGTCATTCTTATATGAGGCTCCTTTTTCAACTACAAGGTCAATATTGTTTTTTACGAATGATAAAACAAAAAATCATCCGTGCATTTATATGGAACTAAGCTTTAGGAGCTTTCCATCTTTACTCTCTTCCCTGTTACGTCGCATTTGGAAATCGACTAGTTTTGACTGGCAAAGATGGCTGCAAGCGAAAACAACAACAGCTGCAGTGAGTTGTTCAAAAACTTTCTTTTTAGTAAATCTGTGTACACAAATAATGTCAATGCTGAGTTAATGTGTAGAGCTCCTGGAGATACTTGGAGCAAAGTCTCATGTTGTGTCGAGTCTTCTTAGTGGTTAAAAATAGATATTTTGAGGCTAGCATAAAAGTCCCATTCAAAAGGCCATTTGACCCAAAAACGAGAATACGGTAAATCTTAAAAGTGGCACTTCTGTCCTAAATATGCTTTTAAACTAAAGTTTGACTCGTGTACATTCACAAAAAGACCCTAGGATGCATTTTGGCGAGAGTTACGCTTTAATGATTCTGTTGGGGATTTCCTCCTCTGTGTCCCCCCTTTTGGGACAATGTGTCTGACTCCAATAAAAGACCTATCTATCCCCACATGTTTATTAAATTGGTGTTACATTGATCCTAAGGAAGAGTCAAATAAGACGATAAGATAAAGTCAAATACATTTAATCAGTCAAGCATCAGAGTTCCAATACACAGATCTGTGGGATCACAGACATGCAGAGACTAAGTTTCCCTAGCAACAGACAAAAAGCCGGCGCCGGTCCACATATCCCTAGACCAGGGGTGTCAAACTCAACTTCACTAAGGGCCACACTGGAAAATAAGAATCACATCAAGGGCCAGACGTGTAGAGTTTATTGACATGCTTTTATTTAATCGAAAAAGTCAAATATCTTTGATCGTCTTATTGCATGTGTCATATAGTCTTCTCACTTACAGTTTGGTCAACTTAAAGTCCTATAGAAGTCAGGAAGTTCCTCAGCCACCATAGGAAAAAAAGCGCCCAAAAACGTCAGAAAACGTGACAAAAACTTTGGCAAAAGTGAAAACAAGATTGGAAAAAGTTACAAATTGTCAAAGAAAATGACGTCAGAAAAAGCGAAAAAAAACTAGGTGGGCCAAAATGTATTGTGAACATAAATTGATATGCGGGCCGGATCATAATCTGCGAGGGGCCGGATTTGGCCCGAGGGCCTTGAGTTTGACACATGTGCCCTAGAAAGTCAGACCTTGTGAGCCCCGATCTATTCTTCCCCTCATCTCTTATACTCTCTTTCTTGGGCCCCCTCTTCTTCTCCAGCACAGGGACTGTTATCTTCCCACAACACACGCCAGGGTGGGGGGCCATTGTGTCCTCACTAAGACTCATGACCTTTAACTACTCTATAGTTATGGTTTAAGCTAAACCTTATGTGCACACAACTCTGTGCAATAAGCATACTCCAAAACACACTTGGTCTCTTATGGAAACCTTTTACATTCTGATTATATTTATCTGCAAATAGTAAGAACATTATTCTACAAATAACTCTTTCAAAAATGGGCATGTTACTCCTAATTTTAGAACTTCTAAGAGTATTTCACAAAATGTTTTATCACTAAAACTAGTTCCTTAAACTGTGAAAAGTAGTCAAAAGGACTCCTAACAAGTCTGGGTCAACATTTTAGAAACCTTTAACGATATTGAGCTTTTAACCCTTGTGTTGTTCTCCTGGGTCAAAACTGAAATTGAACACTTTTTTGACGCTTTTTAAAAAACATTTTCAGTATACTGTACACACCACTCACACCAATGTATTACCACTATTTCTTTTCTAATTTATGGTCAAGAAACCTCATTTATATGAAATTATATCAACTTTTTGTGTTTTGTCAAAGTTTAGTTTAGTTTTTTGGAGAAAAAAAACACCCACAATTAAATAAAGTAGTGAACTGATCCTTCGTTTAACTTGCAAGGAGCGTTGTATGGAACCATCCATGTCATTTTTGGACAATTTGGATGAAAGAATCAAATTTGACCAGAGGACAAGAGGAGGGATAGAAAAGGTAAAAACAACAAAAGCAGTGACTGGAAAATCAACAAGTAACATCAGTAGGTTATAATCTATTATTGTTTGTCATTGCATCAATGCAATGATTGATGTTCCTCCCCCAACTTCCCTCAGACACCTACTGATTGTTGACTCTGCTTGGGACCTATTCAAGGTTGTCTCCATGGCAACCTGCTGTGTTAACGCTATGACATCCTGCGGACTGAGGCACCAATGATTGGGATGCCAGGCAAACCGATTCTCTCCAGGCCCCAACTTCCCCAATACCCCCGTCCCACGCCTTCGCCACTTTTTACCCCCCAGTCTGACAAGCAGGTCTGTGACCAGCGGCATTTGTTGGCTGCAGGACCGGATGGCTGCTTGCCTGTGCTGGGTTACCTCCATCCCCCATTCCCATCCCCTGTTGCAAGTCATGTTGTCGAGTCGTGTTGTTATGTCTACTGATTATGTGCTTATTGCTGAGGTTGTTTTCCTGTTCCCACACTGTACTCTCTACACTGTAAAAAAAAAAATCGTAAAAAAACGGTAAAAAGTCTGGCAGCAAAGTTGCCAAACACTTACTGTCAAATTACAGTAAAAAACCTTACATTATTTTACAGAAAAATTCTTTTTTTAAATACAGATATTTCCTGTAAATATTTTCTGTATTTTTACAGTCTAAATATTGTAAAATTAAAAAAACAATCTTGTTATAAAACATTTCTAGAATGTGAAAAAAAATTATAAATCTTTATCAAAACTAAGAAATATTGCAGAAATACCTTAAAAGTACACAATTTAACTGAAAACTGCTGTTTTAATACGGTTTTCTTTGGTAAATTCACAAGATTATCCAATCCATCCACAATGACTCCATGTCAAAGTACAGATTTCTGAATATAAAACACACAAAAATGATGTCAAATAACTTTCAATTACCCTCCTTTAGGCATTTATTTTATGATTATCCAATCTATTTACAGTAAATTCCTGTTAAATACTGTTTTTTTACTGTATAAAAAAAGAATATAATGGGATAATACCTTGCATAAACCTAATAATAATAGTCATTACTTTATATAAACAATATTTGATAGTATTTACAAGCAACTCTCCAATATATCTACATACTTTTACCATTAATGTATGGTGTTTACTTTAAATAAACATTGTTTCATAGTAATTTAGAAGCAAATATCCAGTATATTTACATACATTTACCATTATTATATGAGGTTTACTTTATATAAACAGTGCTTTTTAGTTATAAAAAGCAACTATTCAATATATAAACATAATATTACCATTATTGTATGGGTGTTCACTTTATATAAACAGTATTCAACAGTAATCACAAGCAACTATCCAATATATCTACAGACTTAACCTCGTTATTGTATGCGGGTTTACTTTATATAAACTGTTCTTTATAGTAATTAATAGCAACTATCCAACATATATACATACTTTTACCATTATTGTATGGTGTTTACTTTATATAAACACTGTTTCATAGTAATTTAGAAGCAACTCTCCAATATATCTACGTACCTTTACTATTAATACATGAGGTTACTTTATATAAACATAGTTTTATAGTAATTTAGAAGCAGCTCTCCAATATATCTACATACCTTTACTATTAATACATGAGGTTACTTTATATAAACATAGTTTTATAGTAATTTAAAAGCACTTATCTGGTATATCTACAGACTTTTCCTCATTGAAGGGGTTTACTTTATATACACATTATTTGACAATAATAACAAGCAACTCTCCATTATATGTACATACATGTTTATTTATATAAACTTTATTTGACAGTAATAACAAGCAACACCAATATATCTACAGACTTTGTGCAAGTGCATGGGACTTGCTTCATAAACATTATTTGACAGTAATTACCATTACTATCCAATATATGTTCACAACGACCTCATCAGTAAATGGGGTTTTGAATGTACAAAAACCAAAAGGACTATGTAAAAGTGCATTTGCATCAACTACTTTTACACTCAATAAATATATCAATCTTTTCTGCTGACATTTTACAGCATTGTCCAATCCATTCACTGCACATCCCTTTTTGAGATGTATGAGATTTTAAGTATTTTAATGTATCATAACCAGAAACTATCATAAAATGACCATTTACTGCTTGCTTTACAAATAAATGCACTATTAAACAGTGATATCCTTAATCCTTAACATATGAATACACTTATGGGAGCAAAAACTGTCTGGTACATTGCATTATAGCAAAAGGGGAACTATGGGCAATTTGGGAATTCATACGTGCGTGTTCAAAATGTCAGTGAACATGAACAACTCTCTCCAAAATCCAAAAACTAAAATTTGTGATGTCATCTGATATAATGTAATGTATAAGCTTTTCCAAAAACAATGAATTGAGAAAGATTTTAAAGATGACTCTGAGAACAGCCAGGGGGATGTTAGGAGGTAACGGGAGATTTAGTGTTTCAGAATTGAAACGCTAACATAGAATAAACCTCTTTTCTTTTTTTATTCTACAAAATTAGTTTCACATGTATTGTCTAAGAAGCAGCTTAGTAACCTGATGACATCATAGTCTGAGTCTAAAATCTCTGGTTTGTGGCTTTGTGAGAGAGTAGCTCTTACTCACAAATATCAGAGGTTAGAATAAAGACATTTGCACACCAAGGACGTTTTTTCCATGCGATGTCGCATGTCAATATATTTTGTAGGGCTGCACAATTAATCGCAATATTGTCGAAATCGCAATATGAACTAGTGCAATATCCAAATCGCAGGGGGCGCAATATTTGTTGAAGGCTAAATATGTGTCAAACCGTAAATAAAGTATTGTGGTGCTGCAGAGACGTCCCGGCCTACAAATCCTATCCTACAGACTGAAGGAAAAAATCTTTGTTTTGGCACAGATCCTCGCAAAATAAATCACACTTCAATCATTTTTTAAAAATATTTTTCAATGAAAATAAAAAAACATCATTCCCTCCAATATCGTGAATCATATCGCAATGGCAATATCCGTCAAAATAATCACAATTAGATATTTTCCTCAAATCGTGCAGCCCTAATATTTTGTTGTTTGTTTACATTTTTGTGAACGTACCCGAGTCAAACTTTAGTTTAAAAGCATAATTAGGACGGAAGCACCACTTTTAAGGTTCACCGTATTCTTGTTTTTGGTAAACAGGCCTTTTGAATGGGAGAGCTAGGGGCACTACTATGATAGCATAAAATTAGCTATTTTTCAAAACACTAAGAAGGCTTGACACAACATGAAACTTTGCTCCACGTATCACCAGAGGCTCTACACATGAACTCAGCATTGAGAACATTGTTTGTGTTCACAGAGTTTACTAAAAAGAAAGGTTTTGAACAACTCACTGTAGGAGTTGTTGTTTCCGGGCGCTACCATCTCTCAAAAAGTGTCAATTTCCAAATGCGAATGAACAGACTCAATAAGAGGAAATGTAATTCTTATGTGAGGCTCCTTTTTCAACTACAAGGTACATATGGTTTTTCACTAATGACTAAACAATAAATTATCCATGTATTTATATGGAACTAAGCTTTAGGAGCTTTCCATCTTTACTCTCCTCCCTGTTAAGTTGCATTTGGAGATGTTAGCACCCGGAAACAACAACTGCTAAACTAAGTCGTTCAAAAACCTTTTTTAGTAAACTCTGTGAACACAATCAATGTTCTCAATACTTCCGTTAATGTGTAGAGCCCCTGGTGATACTTGGAGCAAAGTTTCATGTTGTGTTGAGCCTTCTTAGTGTTTTAAAAAAAGTAATTTTGATGCTATCATAGTAGTGCCCCTAGCTCTCCCATTCAAAAGGCCATTTGACCGGAAAACGAAGATATGGTAAATCTTAAAAGCTGTGCTACCGTCCTAATTATGCATTTAACCTGAAGTTTGACTCGGGTACATTCACAAAAACACCCATGGTTGCATTTTGCCGAGAGTTACGCTTTAACCTTCACCATCTTGAACAAGTCCCAAGTAACTGTGTTTAGACTCAAGTAAGACTGTACCAACAAATAGGGGTGTAACAATGTGACAAATACACGTTCGGTTCAGACCTCGGTTTGTTTTTGTTTACAAGCACAGCCCAGGTAAAGCAACCATTACCAGTGCAGATGTCATTCGGTACCTCCTTCAGCTGTATGTGGGTGTTCTGCCTCCTCCTTAGCCTCTGCTTGGCCCCCTCTTGCTCTGGGCTATCCTGTTCTCACTCTGGTCTGTTGGTTCAGCCTTCATTAACTGGTCATTGGCCTCTTGATCCTTGTCAAACCGAACACAGAATGAGAGCCATATCATGGGTGAGAAAGATGTGGTAAGGTACAGCTGATTACGTGTGATACTGTATGGTGAACATCTCTTTACTTTAGCTTTCTTTTTCTCCTTGGTCTTCTTAATCTTGTATCCTCCTTTCTTCCATCTTGCCTAAACAGGGATTAAAGAATTAGGGTGAGATTTTTTTTAACATTTCAACATTACTGTAACAGTACTATAGCTACATTAATGTATTTGTGGTGGCTTGCCGGCATTGACCACCAGGTAATTATTTATTTAGATTTACAGCAAAAATGAAACTTAAAATACATATTTAATTACATACTGAGTGGTCTGGACTGGAAGGAGAGACACTTCTAAGTAGAGCAGGTAGACTATATCTTATTTCTGAGTTTGTTCAATTCTCTGTCCATCTACTTTTATGTGGAAAGCGAGAATGGAAACATTCTCTCTGGAAAGACAGAATGATAATGTTAAGTTGGACACATTGAATCATGAGTGTAAATAACGATCACGTTCAAATTAAGATGTTGTGGTCCACAAAGCAGTCTCTCTGTGTAATGTCATGTTGTAACTTGATACACAATCTTGAATGAAGCAGGGGTAAAACGTTAATTACAACGTGTGGTTCACTGTTCATAAAGTAGAACAAAATTAAAGTTAGTCAGCTGAGATAGCTTAGCATGTAATGTTAACTACCCAGTGTTAGGAGCAACGGAGCGTTATGACGTTTCTTTAATTACTAGTATTAGTACCTGGCTAGCTAATCAAGCTAACCTGCTAAACAGTCTAACATAACGTTACTTAGCAAGTTAACGTTACTAAGTTAACTGCCACTGTCTTTGTCAGGTCCGTGTTTGCACGAGGAAATAGGAACTTAAGTTAAACATGGAACGCTGACGTTAGCGTTAGTCAACTGACAACTATAATATAGTTAACTGTTAGCTAGCCTATATATTTAGCTAGCTAACATTACGACTGGTGCATGGTTCACATTCAAGGCTACCGTTACCTAAGGACAGGCATAATGTTGCGCCAGATGTTGATAAGGCACATAAACGGCAAATGCTAACGTTATCCCTGCTGACATTTTAAAATTGCAAGTGTTATCTTAACTCATGTCCAGTTGATATCTCGTGAGGAAACTGCATGTAAATAAAAACAACAGTATTACTTTACCTGAAGTGAAAGCTGAATGTAAATCTTCATGGAAATGTCCTGCATTAGCTAGCTACCTTATCCACTCCACAGTGTCTGTGCCGTTGATCTTGACGTTAGCCCCTCCCCCTCTGAAGTCAAACAATACCATTGGTCAAGATTGTCTCGCCTGGCATGATTCATCCAATGATTTCACAACATTCAGTTATTTGAATCTGCGCGCACTTTCTTGATATTTGAAGCACAGAGAGACTAATTCTGTTTACATTTATGTTTTTTCAACCATTGTAAGGTCTTACATCGCTTCACCCCCAGATTACTAAATTCATGTTGATGCTACAGAAGCCTTGGTTGAACTGTTGAGCACTAACATCACTTCCCAGTCTTTCACACATTGCATGTATTGCTAAATTAAAACAATATATAGCACACCAATGTAAGGCTTTATTCATACTTCATGTCTTTATTCACCTTATATTACCTCAGCCCATGAAAAACTCTTTATTCCCTTTGACCTGTAGAAACTGGGGAGAGGCAAAATGATTTGAGGGAGCAGTAGGACTGCACAAAGACCTGGCATTTTGTTGAACACTCATTTTGGGTCTTAATATTAAGAGAAAATAATGTAACAAATGTATCATGCACCTTCATAAGGAAAAGAATGTGTATGCTACATATTATTTCAAGTACACCAAATACATAAAAAAGAGGTTTGTCCCGCATGCATTTATTAGTTTCTGACTGAGAAAAACACTAAAAACTTCCCCAAACTACTGTATTTCTGAATTCCTAATTTTCATTTACATTCACGAGCCTCTCCTAAAACAGTTTGGAGCTTCTTACTTTCAAAACCTCTGGTCTAACATATTGTATTGGAAGACAGCCTCCAACGTTTTTAAAGTGGATTAACAGCCTTTTATGAAAGGCCTATGAAAAAACAGATAATTTCTCAAATAAGCATAATGTTGCAAATGTCCATACTGTTTGTCAGTAGGCATGACTTTCATAAGAGGGGACACACTTTAAATGGGCAGCCGCACACAATTCAAGATTTCTTTATTGTTACAGTAAATTACAGGTATAGGACACTTATGAAGCAACATCTGGCATTACACGTATGGCTCTGTTGTGTCTGTTATGGCGTATCAACGCAGGGTTGAATTAAACTGTATGAGGGTTGGAACTAGTTGAACAAGTTAGGTTAGGTGGTGTGTAAGTTAGGCAAGCAGGTATGTATTTGAGGTACTGGTGTGCATGAATATTGATTTTCCACCCCTTATAAAAGTGTAGCAGACGTATTAACGTATTAATGTTACACCTAAATGGAACACATATTGCCCAGGCTATATGTGCATCAATGCCTGTGTCAGAGGCAGAGGTGATCAGATCACAGAGGTCTTGTCAGGCGCTGGTGAGGCTTTTGAGGTACTGGACATGCATAATATTCATTCTACCCCACATAAGAGGGAAGCTCATGCTCTGAGCTGTTTGCATGACATAGACAGGAACAAACATCAGAAGCCAGAGTGGACACAGTATAAGGCATCACAGCAGACCTCAGCAAAGTAAGCAGTCAGTGGAAAAAGATGTTGGGCCTTGAATCTGAAATAGCCTCACATGGCCTCCACGGAAGTTAAATGAGGCAAGATCATCAGATGCCCCCTAAAATATTAGGATAGTGAAGATGTAGGCTGCCTGGCTCTCTGTGTACTGTATCGCCATCCTGTCCTATAGGGTTGTGGGCCTATGTGATGTGAACTGTGGCTGCACGATTCTTTTGTCAACTCATTCGCCAGACCAAAACATGATTACATAGTGATGAGCATATCACAGACTTGGACTAAAACAGACATCATGTACATCCAAGGCTTGCAGTTTAGGTTGACTCTTGTCTCTTATGCATTCCCTTAAATGAAGCTATGGCTTTGTTTCCACAAATATTTAGGTGAAAGAATCTATATTTTTACAAAGACAGATCTGAATACAGCATCTTTGTCCACATAGACCCCAGTGGTGATTTGGTGTGATACGGCTTTAGCTGGTTGTTTAAGCTTGTGTGCTGCCAAGTTATTTTACTGTTTGTATTACCATAAATATGCTTACAAAATATTACAGTATTTTAGTTTCTAATAGAATTACATTGATCCAACTATACTTGAGAACAATGCTTGTGGGTTTGTGCTGTGGAGTGGTTGAGGCCATGCAGTGAGGGTTCATGTCAGCCTCATTCAATGCATTAAACGGGTCAGGCTGGTCCTACTTGTCTCAGTACCTCTGTTTAGTACACTTCCATTAAGAGATACTGGCCAGGATGATGTTTGACAGCGATTAAAACACTAAGACAGTATGTATGAGACCACATTGAATAAGCTAAAATGGACCCCTATACATTATACCAATATTTACTTATTATTTATTTATTTTTCTGAAGAGTCTCTGATGCATATATTGGATATTTAATTGTAAATACTGTCAAATGTTTTTACAAAGTAAACAAACAGTATATTAATGGGATAAGTCTGTAGATATATTGAATAGTTGTGTTTAATCACTATAAAGTACTGTTTATATAAAGTAAAACTGTTATATTAATGGTTAAAGTATGTAGGTATATTAGATAGTTGCTTTTTTGTACAGTAGAAAACCAGTATTAAACAGGAATTTACTGTAAATAGACTGGATAATCATATAAAATAAATGCCTAAAGCTTTTAAGATACTATTAATGGGCTGTAAAAAGAGGGTCATTTTACTTTCATTTGACATGATTTCTGTGTGTTTTACATCCAGAAATCTGTACTTTGACAGGGAGTTCTTGTGGATGGATTGGATAATCTTGTGAATTTACCAAAAAGCAGTTTTCATTCAACTTATGTAATTTTAAGGTATTCTGCAATATTTGTCAGTGTTTGTACAGATTTATACATTTGTTTAACATTCTAAATATGTTTTATGATTACAATTCTTTTTAATTTTACAGTAGTTGGACGGAAAAAATACAGAAAATGTACAGTAAATATCTGTATTTTAAAAAGAAGTTCTTTGTAGAATAACATAAGGTTTTTGACTGTCATTTTACGGTAAGTGTTTGGCAACTTTGCTGCCAGACTTTTTACCATTTTTTCACGATTGTTTTTTAACGTTTCTTTATATTAATTTTAAGGTTTAACTGTAAAAAAACAGAAAGATGCCTCAATTTTACACTCAGTAAAATTATGGTTATTTTTTGTCTTTTTACATAAAATTCAATGTAATTTAACTTTCATGCTCATTAAGCAATGGAATTATCCTGTTAAACAACTATATTTTCTCATTATATCAATTCACAGACTACAACCTTTATTTAATGTGTTTTTTTTTAAATAAAAGTATTTTTCCGTATTTTTATGGCATTAACACTTAATGTAGAAAAAACGGAAAAAAACACGTACAATTTTACAGTAAATTCCAGTGAAATAACTTTTTTTTTTTTACAGTGTACAGGAGCATAGTTTGGAAATTGCTTTTTTTCTCCTCCCCTTTCCTCATGTTATGCTGTATCTTTCTCACTTGTAACAATGAATTGCCCCTCGGGGATAATAAAGACTTCTTGAACTTGAACAGCCCTATTAGCATCTTTGTGGAGAGGTTTAAAGAGGAACTTTTAGTGCTGTTTAGGAGTCATCCTAAGATCAAATGCTTTGTAAATGGATTTCTCTCTGCTGCAACTTTCCACACCTTTGGCTCTGTAACTGAACATCTGTGACATTGAGACATGTTGGATCACTCTGTTTGTTGTTAATGATCATCATGTCATGAGTTTCTCCCTCTGCTCTCTGCAGGAATCATCTCCACCTTCCTCCACGTGCATCCGTTCGGGGCTAACCTGGAGTATCTGTGGTCCTACATCCAGAGACTGGACTCAAAGGTAACGCAGCGCTCTGCCGCTGCATCTTTAGATAGATAGATAGATAGATAGATAGATAGATAGATAGATAGATAGATAGATAGATAGATAGATAGATAGATAGATAGATAGATAGATAGATAGATAGATAGATAGATAGATAGATAGATAGATAGATAGATAGATAGATAGATAGATAGATAGATAGATAGATAGATAGATAGATAGATAGAGAGGAAGGTAGGTAGGGAGGTAGGTAGGGAGGTAGGTAGGGAGGTAGGTAGGGAATAAAATGACTTACGTAAAATACTAAAGATCTACTATCATAAAGTGTAAAGTCAGTGTAAACGGAGCTGTGTAACATACAACATTATTACAGTTTTTTTTCGATTGCTAAACGACAGTGGGCACAACTGGAGACACGTGCTAAACTGTAACTCCAGTCTGCAGCAGCAGCAGTTCATGTGGACCAAACTCTAGTTTGTTTTTCATTGGTTGAACACAGTTTTCAAAACTCTACACACTTATCCCATTTATTTATACCTGGGACAGCACGGTAGCTCTGTCTCAGGGGCACGTCTCACACTGTTTCACTGATCTACAGAGAGAAGACGATAATTAATACAGCTCCAATGAGTAGGCCTCACATGATTCCCATGGCAAATTAGCTCAGTAACATAGCTAGCTACAAGTTTTAGGTAACGTTAGCAGTTAGCTAATTTAAACAGCTTTACTAGCAGCTAGTAACTCAACACAACGAAACAACAAACGTCCAGTAACCGTGCTTGCAAAGTAGATCACAGACAATATATATGATCAATACTTACCCAGGATTTCCACAGGCTGCGTAACTACTGCGGAACGGCTCCGGAACGTCGGCGGAGTCAATCGGTTTCCATTAAAGTCAATGTGTGTATTTCCACCAGCTGCATAACGTCTGCGTTCCGACTCCGGCACAGCTCCGGCGGTCGCAGCCCTGCGGATCAGATACGCAGAGCTTCTATTTCTGCCGGACGCCGGAGAGCTCCGCAGCAATTCAGCACACGGCAGATAGTGCGGGACAGGAAGTCGAGCACAGAAACAAAATAAAACATCCGGTTAACTTTCAAAATAAAATACACCGTGCTCACGAAGGATCATATTTCTCTTCACTACACCTTGAAAACACGGCACGGAGTTGTTTCCTCTCTACTCCTCGAGAATAGAAACAAACTGTTGGTGGTTTTGTGGTTCTATTCTGCGTGAATTCGCGAGATCTAGTCAGTCCTGGCCGCAGCCGTTCCGCAACAACTCCGGATCCGGTTGGTATTGACGGACGGCGGACCACGGAGACGTTCCGCAGCGGAGACGTTCCGCAACAGTTACGCAGCCTGTGGAAATCCTGGGTAACGTTAGCTTCTCTGAAACGTCAGGGGGCAGGCAGGCACTGAGCTGTCACTCAAACTCACTCCAGAAACTCATTACCCAATGAGGACGCACCCCTGTAAGACCCGCCCACATGAGAGCTTTGTGTCAGAATTGCAAAAGCTGGGAGCAAAACTGCAAACGTGCTGGAGAGAGCAAAAGACTGATCATTGAGAAAGAAGCCGAGGGAACTGTAGACAAAAGGACATAATATCAAACAAATAAAAGACCAATAGTTTACGACACAAATCTTTTGTTTGCAAGTTTTAAGTTTTACCTTTCAGGTGACAATTTCTTTGCTCGAGTTAGTGGTTTTTGTTTGATACTTGAGAAGTTTTGCTTTGGATTAAAGTCAAAAAAATAATCCCATAGGAAGCGACGATACCCATTAGCAGCAGCTGTGAGTTGAAAACGTGAAAGGTGGAGCAGTATGGCCTGTATGTCCCTTACCGGCTGACGTATTTCAAGATGGAGCATGAATATGGAGCGTCTACCCCAGTCCATGTATGAATATGGAGCGTCTACCCCAGTCCATGTATGAATATGGAGCGTCTACCCCAGTCCATGTATGAATATGGAGCGTCTACACCAGTCCATGTATGAATATGGAGCGTCTACACCAGTTCATGTATGAATATGGAGCGTCTACACCAGTTCATGTATGAATATGGAGCGTCTACACCAGTTCATGTATGAATATGGAGCGTCTACACCAGTTCATGTATGAATATGGAGCGTCTACCCCAGTCCATGTATGAATATGGAGCGTCTACCCCAGTCCATGTATGAATATGGAGCGTCTACCCCAGTCCATGTATGAATATGGAGCGTCTACCCCAGTCCATGTATGAATATGGAGCGTCTACACCAGTCCATGTATGAATATGGAGCGTCTACCCCAGTTCATGTATGAATATGGAGCGTCTACACCAGTTCATGTATGAATATGGAGCGTCTACCCCAGTCCATGTATGAATATGGAGCGTCTACCCCAGTCCATGTATGAATATGGAGCGTTTACCCCAGTCCATGTATGAATATGGAGCGTCTACCCCAGTCCATGTATGAATATGGAGCGTCTACCCCAGTCCATGTATGAATATGGAGCGTCTACACCAGTCCATGTATGAATATGGAGCGTCTACACCAGTTCATGTATGAATATGGAGCGTCTACACCAGTTCATGTATGAATATGGAGCGTCTACCCCAGTCCATGTATGAATATGGAGCGTCTACCCCAGTTCATGTATGAATATGGAGCGTCTACACCAGTCCATGTATGAATATGGAGCGTCTACTCCAGTTCATGTATGAATATGGAGCGTCTACCCCAGTTCATGTATGAATATGGAGCGTCTACACCAGTTCATGTATGAATATGGAGCGTCTACACCAGTTCATGTATGAATATGGAGCGTCTACACCAGTTCATGTACGAATATGGAGCGTCTACACCAGTTCATGTACGAATATGGAGCGTCTACACCAGTTCAAGTACGAATATGGAGCATCTACACCAGTTCATGTACGAATATGGAGCGTCTACCCCAGTTCATGTATGAATATGGAGCGTCTACCTCAGTTCATGTACGAATATGGAGCGTCTACACCAGTTCATGTACGAATATGGAGCATCTACACCAGTTCATGTATGAATATGGAGCGTCTACCTCAGTTCATGTACGAATATGGAGCGTCTACACCAGTTCATGTACGAATATGGAGCGTCTACACCAGTTCATGTACGAATATGGAGCATCTACACCAGTTCATGTACGAATATGGAGCGTCTACCTCAGTTCATGTATGAATATGGAGCGTCTACCTCAGTTCATGTATGAATATGGAGCGTCTACCCCAGTTCATGTATGAATATGGAGCGTCTACCCCAGTCCATGTATGAATATGGAGCGTCTACCCCAGTTCATGTATGAATATGGAGCGTCTACCCCAGTTCATGCAAATGCAAATGTAAGATTCCAAGCCAATAGGAATACTTCAAATTGATGGTGGTGGTCAATATTCATAAAAATGGACAAGTTTGGAAAAAAGGAAAAGTTTGTGAAGGGCAATACAGATTTTGATAAACTACAAACGTTACACACTGGGGCTTTAAGCACACATTCAAAACACAATAGATGTCAGTCTGGTGCCTATCAAACACTGCTGATTGTAACTTCAGCTGAAAGCCTGAGCAGGTGTCTTGTTTTAGACTAGTTAGTGAACATATATACAGTATTTATATAGACTAGTTAGTGAACATATATACAGTATTTATATAGACTAGTTAGTTAACATATATGGTTTTTATACAGAGAAAGATCAGAAAGCCTTTTTTTGTATACAAACACCAAATAAGAATGAAACAATGATACACTGTACCGTTTGAGAGAAACAGGGAAAAGAGAAAGATACCAACATGTCCAGGTCAGATGTCTGAGGTTATATACACAGCTTTTATACATAAAAAAGTGAAAAACACTATATCTTTACTATAGTAAAACTGCGACTTACTGTTTTTCAGAAAGTAATGGAGGTGAAAGCAATGAAAACACCCCATTCATTAGTATTTAGAGATGATGAAGACATCCAGTGTGATGAAGAAAACGTACTGCATGATGTTGGAGAGAGACAGGATCAATCACTTTGTTACTGTTGTGTACCTTTAGTTTTTTTTCACAGTAATTCCATAAATTACTAGAGACAAAATACTATATTGAAGCAAACTGCAGATTTTCATTCCTTCTTGTTTACCTTACGTAAAGTTGGTATATTATAAAATCTATATATTTTCCTAAAGATATTATTGAGTAGTGTGAAGTCACTCAAATTATTCAAACTGTAAAGATGAAAAGTGTTTGTAATTTGTGTATTGGTGTTTGATGCTAGTGTTTTTACTCTCAGTGTGTTCTGAGTGACAGTGTGTGTGTTATCTCAGTGTGTGTGTCTCTCAGTGTGTTCTGAGTGACAGTGTGTGTGTTATCTCAGTGTGTTCTCAGTGACAGTGTGTGTGTTATCTCAGTGAGGATTGTTCTGAGTGTGTGGCTGCTCTGAGCCTGTTCTGAGACGTGTGTGAACAGTTGTGTTGCTGTGAATGAGTTTTGCAGGTGATGTGAACTCTTTAGTTAAGGTGACTGTTGGTAGTGCAGACTGGAGTTAGAGTTTTGCACATGTGACTTCAGTTGTGCCCAGTGTCGTTAAGCAATTGAAAAAAAACTGTAATCAACATATATAAATGAAAATAGTTTGAATAGAACTAAGAATAATGTGTGATATAGAAAGGTGTGGACCATGAAGTTGTGTGTGTGTGTGTGTGTGTGTGTGTGTGTGTGTGTGTGTGTGTGTGTGTGTGTGTGTGTGTGTGTGTGTGTGTGTGTGTGTGTGTGTGTGTGTGTGTGTGTGTCTCAGGTGTCGGCGGGGGAGCTGGAGCGTCTCATGGTCCGTCTCCCCGCCATGTTCCGGCAGGAGCTGAGCGGCGTCGGCGCCACTCTGGAGAAACGCTGGAAGTTCTGCGGTTTCGACAGCCTGGGCTCGGCGTGACACAGGGACAGCGCGCACACACACACACACACACACACACACACACACACACACACACACACACACACACTGAGGACACACACTGACTTAAACTACGTGTGTGTGTGTGTGCGTTCGTCCATCAAACGGCAGCGTGTCGGACACTGTGGAGGAGACGGATGCATCAGGGTCCTTCTGGTTGCCATGGGGACACCTGACCATGAGACCTGACAGGAAGAGAGAGGAACGTTTAACCAAAGTTGATCCTTTAGTTTCCTAGCAAACCTTACTTCATTTACTGACAAAACAAGAGCGTTCTTTGCCTCCTTTTGTCCATATGGTTGGTGTTAACCTGCAATGACACTAATACGCTGCCGTGAAAAGGTTCAGCATTCAAGCTGTGGAAACGTTAGGAAAACAACTTTTAAAAGTCTCATTCATATCTTTGGATCCTTCTGTTGTATTTCAAAAAAACGCAGACAATCGTCATTGATTCCTGAAACACGTGGATGACACGGGACAGTTTAGGAGTCACATGAAACATGAGAACATATTTATTTAACAGCAGACACGTCGGGAGATCTTCAGAGATATAAAAGTGGAAAACGGAGAATATCATTTGGGGAATCGTGTGAGGAGGATGGAAATTTGAGAGAGAATATTCATGATAATTTATTTCATTTATGAAGAAGCTGAAGTGACAAGCTGTATTAAAATATATTGAAGATTAATGGTCCTGAGTGTCTCCGTGTCTTTTTAAATAGCCGTCTGTACGAGTTACAGCGGATGAGTTTGTGTTGTTACCGTAGTGACGGGGAGAGAAGAAGAAGACGCTGAAGACGAGGAGAAGGTTTTAATAAACGATGATTGTTTGATTTTTCAGATTTCAGGGCTCATTTAATTTTTTTTTATTATTTTTTTTCCATGTTCTTGTATGGGTTTTTTCATGTTCTTTTATGGTTTTTTTATGTTCTTTTATGGGTTTTTTCATGTTCTTTTATGGGTTTTTTCATGTTCTTTTATGGTTTTTTTCATGTTCTTTTGTGGGGTTTTTCACGTTCTTTATGGTTTTTTTCCCCGAAGTTTGATATCCTTGGTGATCTTTTTGACGCTTTTGTTGATTTTTCAGAATTTGATAAAGCTTTTGATGCTTTCAACGTTTTGACTTCTCTGTCTGGGGGGGGGGGTTAAAATGTTTTTTGTTTCGATGTTCTTCTTTTGACGTTTGTTTCCAACATTTCTTTGACGCTTTTTGATGTTTTGTTTTTTTCATGTATTTTTTGTAACTTTTTTAAACACACATTTCTGAAGTTTGAACATTTTTCATTGTTTTCTTTTCCTACACTTTTTTCGAAATCTTTGCAGTTTTTTTCCAACATTTTTTTTTCAGAATTTTTTTTTATATAGGGGCCAGTAAACATTGACTTTGGGGAATTAGTTTTCACGTTAACATTGAACTGCGTTAAACTGAACTCGTGAAGTGTTTAATACATGAATGTCTTCATCCTGGCTTTATTTCTGTGTTTTCGCCATTCATAAAAATGATTTTATAAATGTGAAGTGACATAACTTCATTATGAGACTGTCTCTGTAATTACTCCAGCTGTCACGTTCGGGGCATTCAGACATCCAAACATTCACTTTAGCCCTGTGACCCTGATTAAAACAGCATCAGTTATCAACATTTTATTTGACAGGGCTGTGTTTGCAGGCGGCTGCTCGCTGTAATGAAGAGAGCGTGTCGTATTAGTTTTGCCTTATTCATATTAAATTACAGAGGAAGCGTCTGACTGTGACCCCCCCCCCCCCCCCCCCGCTGCTGTTTGAAGCTCTCTCTCTGTCTCTCTCTCTGTGTCTCTCTCTCTGTCTCTCTCTGTCTCTCTCTCTCTCTGTCTCTCTGTCTCTGTCTCTCTCTGTCTCTGTCTCTCTGTCTCTCTCTGTCTCTGTCTCTCTGTCTCTCACTCTCTCTCTCTCTCTGTCTGGGTTTCTCACTGTTCATGTCACCGTTTGTACTCAACAGCTGGCAGCAGCTTCATTCTCTAGTTTTGTTGTTGTCTAACTTTTTTCTCAGAACCCAAATACATTTTTCACATGAGGCCCTTATCCTCTTCTGTAGATACAGCTACGGCCGCAAAATCTCGCAAAAGTAATACAACAATATCATCTTAGAAACCTAAATATGGGTTGTAGTTGCTGCTTGAACAAACGACTTATGGGAGTGTTTTTCGGGGGAAGGACGGACTCAGTAACTATAGACTAATAAACGTGTCTGGAAAGAGACTGCAGCTGACATTACAAATGGGTTTTGTAAATTATAGTGTGGTCTAGACCTACTCTATCTGTGTCCTGAGATAACTCTTGTTATGAGTCTTTGGTTTTTACCTTAAAGGGATACTTCACTGATTTAGCATTCAGCTTTGTATCAGTAGAAACCCGGTAGTATGACCGTGCGTCCCTCCCTCATGTCCCCCTGAGACGGGAGATCTCTGCATTCGGGGGTGTCAGTATGCGATCCGTTCCGTATGCCCGATCCGTTCTGCGCATGTGCATAATTGCGTAGTAGAAAACCTGTGCGATTTGTACCACGCATGCGTTAAAAAACACTTGACAGCAACTTGCAGCATATTTTTCTTTTTTTATAAAGATATTTAAATTAAGACTTGTTATCACTGATCCAAAACCGCTAGCGACGTCATTGTTGTGTTGTTTATGTTGATAGTTTTACTGGTAATACATACATACAATACATAGACCATTAATTAATTATTAATATACCTGTCTATGGTCTTGACTAATAATGCAACAAAGTGTAAACGTACGAAAGTGTCCTTTCAAAGACGAGATGACAGCTCTTCCAGCCACCACTGCTGTATACCACTATAGTAGCTACATGCCAACGGCAGTAAACGTGTCATCTTGTCGGCCATTGTTGTTAAATTCTCCCCAATTCTGGCTCTCATTCCTGCTGAAACATGTCCGATTGGGTAGTGTTTGGTTCAGAAGCCTTTATCTGAGATTTCTGATGTTAGAAAGTTCTGCTTCGTTCCACTACAATCTAACGTTAGCATACTCCTAGCGGCTAACTATTATCTAGCATGCTAACGCGACATAGCTAGCTGTAATCTTGGCCAATGCTGGTAATTTCTCCCAAAATTCCGGTCACTTTACTGCTGGGACATGTCCGGTTGTGTAGTATTTGGTTTAGTAGCCTTGTTTGCGGTAGCAGCAGAGTATATAGCAAGACTTTACCGTGAAAAATCACCACCGTTGACCAAGATTACAGCTATGTTGCGTTAGCATGCAGCTACATAATAGTTAGCTATAGGAGCATGCTGGGCTCTCACAGAGATCTCATTTGTAGCCTTGTTTTACCTTATATTTTTATAAAACTACAAACACATGAAGTGAGAGGTGTATACACATAATTAGACTTTATTTAAAGCATGATTAACATGAAGCAGGACGGAGCAGGGCTTCTAGCTCAGGCTAGCTAGCGTTAGCAAATTACCTTCAAAGTTGCAAAGAAATGAAGCAAAGTAAGTCTTTGTTTAATTTGCTACGTGGTGTCGTACTGGATGCCCGGACAACCCTCCGTATATCATTAACAGATACTTTAGGTAACTCCAGCAAACAATTTGTACTGTCAATGTCTAATGTTGTCTTCCAGCAACCGGCGGAATGTCCAAAACATAGAACCGATCAGGTAGTGTCGTAAAACACGTTGAACTTCTGCGCATGCGCAGACTTATGCACATGCGCAGAACGGATCGGGCAGGCAGAACGGATCGGGTACTGACCAAAGACAGTATATAAAATGGACCCAGTGACTGTTGTGACGGAGACAAGTGAAGTCTATTAGAAGCACTTTTCTGGTGATGGTTGAGCGTTAACTGAGCTTCCCGCCATAGATGTGACGTGATCAACGTGTCTTCAAGTTCTAAGTCTTCTGGTAGCTGTGCCAAGAGAAATCTCAATTATTCCCAATCTTGCAGAGACGACTAGCGTAGGTATATGTAAGGAGATAACATAGGCACAGGCTAATTATTGATAACTAAAATGCTAGTTAACATTAGTAATTAAACTAAACAGCTAATGTAAGTCCAAACTGCCTGCGAGCTTCTCCTGTACTATACGGTAATTCCTCTACTATGCGACAGTAAGGTACAAGGTAACAGAGCCTTTTATACATTGTCGTGTTTCTTTAGAAATAAACGATGGACAAATGAAGTCTTTAAACGCTTCAGATGTAAAGTTATTAAATATGAATAAAATGAATGGCAGTCAATGGAATGCTAACGGGGGGTGATGGATAGGGTTAGCATAAAATGGCGCCATCGCGGCTTCGCTCTGAGGAGAGAAGCCTGCACCCTTGGTGCTGACAGGGGGTCAGGAAAAAAATCTTCCGATGACGTAAAATGACGATTATTGCGTCATCGGAAGATTTTTTGGCCAGAGGCAAAAGACTACAGCCAGTAGCAGGAGCTACTTCTGCATGTTTTCAACCCGCCCATCACCCGAAGCGAGCCGATCTCAGCTGGAAAAAAACGAAATGTCAGCCATCTTGAATCCTCCCTAAACAGGGCTCTCTCTTCTCAGCAGCAAACTTTTACAAAAGTATGTGCATTCAAATTACCGCACACGTGTACCACGGGGATACATCGGTACAGATCGGAGAATATGCAGGAAACGTTATTACAGACGGAATAATCGGCACACTACGTGAGCTTCGCCTGCCCAGAGACCAGCGGTCTCACTCGATGCCCCGAGCCGGGTAGGGGACATCCTCATCGGCTAGGTGGGAAGCTAACGCTAGCCGGCCACCTGTCCCATCAACCCTGCTTGCAAGTGTCCGTTCATTAAACAACAAACTGGACTACATCCAACTTCAACGATGCTCCCAACGCGAGTTCAGAGACTGTGTTTTTTGTTTTCATGGAAACATGGCTGAAGAACAGCGTACCAGACTGTCCAGTTAGCAGGCCTGCTAGCCCTCTGACGATCCGAGCTAGAGATGCTCTGTATGAAGGTGGGCTGTGTTAACACGGACTGGTGCAGAAATGGGGTGATTTGTATCCAACTAACTGCTAACCGCTGGAGTTTGTGACTGTTACATGGCGACCATTCGACATCCCACGCTAATTCATGGCTGTGTTTATACTACCCACCAAGCCTAATGCTAGTATGCTTAGCTGAACTTTACAGAGCCTATAATGTGTGTGTGCACTAAATGTAGCCTGTTTCGTATGTTGTTTTTATATAATGTCATTTTTATATATTTTAAATGTGTAACACCACTTGAGCCACGATGAAACGTTGTTTTGTGTATATGGTTGAAATAACAATAAAACACATTGAGTTGAGTCGAATGCCTCACTGTCTGTCTGTCAAGCGGTAGGCGTGGCTTGGGAGTGGACTCAAAGCACGAAGCGAAGTGCATTCTGGGATTCGGTGTCTTTCGTCCATATGAGCCAAAAACTCATTTTCTGGCTTTTCTCGGCCTAGAAGGTACCAATTTAAATTTTGTTTTCACATTTCTGCTACATAAGTGACCCAATATAAATATATAGGCCTATTCAGCTTTCCAGCTGTGAAATATCCCTTTAACTTCTTCATGAATACGCGGAATACCAATTACAAAACTTTACTTTTCGGAGATATATGTACGAATGGCTCATGAAAACAAGCATCACCTGTGTGTGAGTAAATAAGTCTGCCCTGTTTCATACAGGCTATTTTAATATTTTAAAGACTTTTGTCTATGTGTGTGTTTATCCAGCAGAGAGATAAGTAATTACAACCCGTTCTCACTCCGAACTCGTAAAATATGGACGTTTGGACAGTGGCTGTCAGTGGTTGTCAGCGTCTGAAGAAATGAAAAAGGCACCCTTCAGCATGTTTGTAGAACGTACCGGGTAGAGCAGCAGCTACACAGGGTTTAGAGAGTAATATCCATCCATCCATCCATCGTCGTCCGCTTATCCGTGGTCGGGTCGCGGGGGGAGCAGCTCCAGCAGGGGACCCCAAACTTCCCTTTCCCGAGCCACATTAACCAGCTCTGACTGGGGGATCCCGAGGCGTTCCCAGGCCAGGTTGGAGATGTAATCCCTCCACCTAGTCCTGGGTCTTCCCCGAGGTCTCCTCCCAGCTGGACGTGCCTGGAACACCTCCCTAGGGAGGCGCCCAGGGGGCATCCTTACCAGATGCCCGAACCACCTCAACTGGCTCCTTTCGACGTGAAGGAGCAGCGGCTCTACTCCGAGCTCCTCACGGATGACTGAGCTTCTCACCCTATCTCTAAGGGAGACGCCAGCCACCCTCCTGAGGAAACCCATTTCGGCCGCTTGTACCCTGGATCTCGTTCTTTCGGTCATGACCCAACCTTCATGACCATAGGTGAGGGTAGGAACGAAAACTGACCGGTAGATCGAGAGCTTTGCCTTCCGGCTCAGCTCTCTTTTCGTCACAACGGTGCGATAAACTGAATGTAATACCGCCCACGCTGCGCCGATTCTCCGACCAATCTCCCGCTCCATTGTCCCCTCACTCGCGAACAAGACCCCAAGGTACTTAAACTCCTTCACTTGGGGTAAGGACTCATTCCCTACCTGGAGAAGGCACTCCATCGGTTTCCTGCTGAGAACCATGGCCTCAGATTTAGAGGTGCTGATCCTCATCCCAGCCGCTTCACACTCGGCTGCAAACCGATCCAGTGAGTGCTGAAGGTCACAGGCCGATAATGCCATCAGGACCACATCATCTGCAAAGAGCAGCGATGAGATCCCGAGCCCACCGAACTGCAACCCCTCCCTACCACGACTACGCCTCGATATCCTGTCCATAAATACTACGAACAGGATTGGTGACAAAGCGCAGCCCTGGCGGAGGCCAACCCTCACCTGAAACGTGTCCGACTTACTGCCGAGAACCCGGACACAGCTCTCGCTTTGGCCATACAGAGATTGGATGGCCCTGAGAAGGGACCCCCTCACCCCATACTCCCGCAGCACCTCCCACAATCTCTCCCGGGGGACCCGGTCATATGCCTTCTCCAGATCCACAAAACACATGTAGACTGGATGGGCATACTCCCAGGCTCCCTCCAGGATTCTTGCTAGAGTAAAGAGCTGATCCGTTGTTCCACGACCAGGACGGAATCCGCATTGTTCCTCTTCAACCTGAGGTTCGACTATCGGCCGAACCCTCCTTTCCAGCACCTTGGAGTAGACTTTACCAGGGAGGCTGAGAAGTGTGATACCCCTGTAATTGGTACACACCCTCTGGTCCCCCTTTTTGAAGATGGGAACCACCACCCCGGTCTGCCACTCCTTTGGCACTGTCCCAGACTTCCACGCAATGTTGAGTAGGCGTGTCAACCAAGACAGCCCCTCCACACCCAGAGCTTTCAACATTTCTGGACGGATCTCATCAATCCCTGGGGCTTTGCCACTGTGGAGTTGTTTGACTACCTCAGTGACCTCCACCAGGGAAATTGACGACAATCCCCCGTCATCCTCCAACTCTGCCTCTAACAAAGAGCGCGCATCAGCTGGATTTAGGAGTTCCTCAAAGTGCTCCTTCCACCGCCCTATTACCTCCTCAGTTGAGGTCAACAACGTCCCATCCTTACTGTATACAGCTTGGATGGTTCCCCGCTTCCCCCTTCTGAGGTGGCGGACGGTTTTCCAGACTTCCAGACTTTCCGACCGAAAGTCCTTCTCCATGTCTTCTCCGAACTTCTCCCACACCCGCTGCTTTGCCTCTTTCACGGCAGAGGCTGCAGTCCTTCGGGCCCGTCGGTACCTTGCAACTGCCTCCGGAGTCCTCTGGGATAACATATCCCGGAAAGACTCCTTCTTCAGTCGGACGGCTTCCCTGACCACCGGTGTCCACCACGGTGTTCGAGGGTTACCGCCCCTTGAGGCACCTAAGACCCTAAGACCACAGCTCCCTGCCGCAGCTTCAGCAATGGAAACTTTGAACATTGTCCACTCAGGTTCAATGCCCCCAGCCTCCACAGGGATGCACGAAAAGCTCCGCCGGAGGTGTGAGTTGAAGGTCTGTCGGACAGTAGCTTCCTCCAGACGTTCCCAATTTACCCGCACCACTCGTTTGGGCTTACCAGGTCTGTCCAGAGTCTTCCCCCACCCCCTGACCCAACTCACCACCAGATGGTGATCAGTTGACAGCTCCGCCCCTCTCTTCACCCGAGTGTCCAAAACATACGGCCTCAAATCAGATGAAACGATTATAAAATCGATCATTGACCTTCGGCCTAGGGTGCTCTGGTACCAAGTACACTTATGAGCATCCCTATGTTCGAACATGGTGTTTGTTATAGACAATCCATGACTAGCACAGAAGTCCAATAACAGACAACCACTCTGGTTTAGATCAGGGAGGCCGTTCCTCCCAATCACGCCTCTCCATGTGTCTCCGTCATTGCCCACATGTGCGTTGAAGTCCCCCAGCAGAACCATGGAGTCCCTCTCCGGAGCCCCATACAGGACTCCATTCAAGGTCTCCAAGAAGGCCGAATACTCTGAACTCTTGTTTGGTGCATATGCACAAACAACAGTCAGAGTTTTCCCCCCAACAACCCGCAGGCGTAGGGAGGCGACCCTCTCGTCCACCGGGGTAAACTCCAACGTTGCGGCGCTCAGCCGGGGACTTGTGAGTATCCCCACACCCGCCTGGCGCCTCACACCCTGGGCAACTCCAGAGAAGAAAAGAGTCCAACCCCTCTCCAGGAGTACGGTTCCAGAACCGAGACTATGCGTAGAGGTAAGCCCCACCAGATCCAACTGGTAGCGCTCCACCTCACGCACAAGTTCCGGCTCCTTCCCCCACAGCGAGGTGACATTCCATGTCCCCAGAGCCAGCCTCTGCTGCCCGGGTCTGGTCCGTCGAGGCCCCTGACCTTCACCGCCACCCGTGTGGCAGCGCACCCGACCCCAGCGGTTCCTCCCACAGGTGGTGGGCCCATGGGCTTAGAGAGTAATATGTAAGGGGGAAATACCATGTTGAGAGGTTGGTTGGGGGGTGGATGGGTCAAACACAGGACTTTCACCCAGGAGACCAGGGATCGTGTCCTGCGTTGCACGTTTCCTAAAGTCACTTTCTTCTTTAACGATTCCATTATTCCCGCGTCACGGAAGCGTAAGCCCACCCACGACCTTTTCCTTAACATAACAGCGTCTAAAGTGTCGGCAATAGTCCCGACCCAGCGTGTTTAGATAAAGCGCATTATATGACGCTAAAGGAGACTTTTAGCATCAATAACAACGACAAAGACACCTGACCAAGGGTCCATATTTTACCAGATGGGAGTGAGAATCTGTTGGTAATTACTGGCCTGAGGAATCATCATCCATACAGACAGCTCCAGACTCTGTCGTTTCTGTTTGCATGTGATGTTGCTTTCAGATGGAGAGAGAGAGAAGGAGATAAATGCAGGAGGAGGGACTGTGAGAAAGAGATAGAGGACAGAAACACAGAGGAGGAAGAGCGAGGAGACAGAGTCACTAATCCTGTCCTCGATGAATCCTGTTTCTGTTTGTTTCGTCAGTGTTTGCTAAACCCTGATATTGTACAACGTGTTCACTCTCATCCTGACAAACTACTTGCGAGTAATGATTTAAAAGTCTGTGTAAATTAGCCATTGTTCCTTTTCCAGGTCAAGTTTCATCCACAAAGTCTTACCCATAGTAAAAAGAAGACCTTCATAGAGAGGCGAAGTCCCTCCCTTTCCATAGCCAACAGACTCTCACTCCCATCTCGTAAAATACGGACGCTTGGTCAGGTGCCTTTGTCGTTGTTATTGACGCTAAAAGTCTCCTTTAGCGTCATATAACGCGCTTTATCTAAACGCACTCGGTCGGGACTATTGGCGTCCTTTTGACACAGTTATGTTAAGGAAAAGGTCGTGGGTGGGCTTACGCTTCCGTGACGTGGGAATAACGGGGGATTTTATTTTGGGGAAAAATCTGTCCGGTAGTGAGCGGGGAGAGACAACTAATATTTTGATCTTGTTTGAATTGAGCCATGAATTACACATATGATGTTTGTCAGTTTCAAAAGATCATTTTCCAAGTGAGCTTGGCAATGCTTTCCATACTGATGAGTGTCATTTACAACCCCAAATCAGAAAAAGTTGAGACAGTATGGAAAACACAAATAAAAAAAGAAAGTAGTGATTTCTAAATGTACTTTGACTTGTATTTCATTGCAGACAATGTGAACACAAAATATTTCATGTTTTGTCTGGTCAACTTAATTTCATTTGTAAATATACATCCTTTCCTGTCATTCAGACCTGCAACACATTCCAAAAAAGGTTGGGACAGGAGCAATTTAGGGCTAGTAATCAGGTAAATTGGTTAAATAATGATGTGATTTGAAACAGGTGATGTCAACAGGTGATTGTAATTATGATTTGGTACAAAAGCAGCATCCAAGAAAGGTCTAGTCCTTTAGGAGCAAAGATGGGCCGAGGATCGCCAGTTTGCCAACAAATACGTGAGACAATTATTGAAATGTTTAAAAACAATGTTCCTCAAAGAAAGATAGGAAGACATTTGCTTATTTCACCTTCAACAGTGCATAACATAATTAAAAGATTCAAGGAATGAGGAGGAATTTCAGTGCGTAAAGGACAAGGGCGCAAGCCTAAGCTGAACAACCGTGATCTCCGATCCCTCAGGCGGCACTGCATCAAGAATCGTCATTCATCTATAAGCGATATCACCACATGGGCTCAGGACTACTTTGGCAAACCTTTGTCAAGTACCACAATACGTAGTTACAGCCACAAATGCCAGTTAAAACTGTACTGTGCCAAAAGGAAGCGCTATGTTAACAGTGTCCAGAAGCGCCGTCGACTTCTCTGGGCTCGGAGGCATCTGGGATGGACCATCACACAGTGGAAACGTGTACTGTGGTCAGATGAATCAGTATTTCAGGTATTTTTTGGAAGAAATGGACGCTGTGTGCTCCGGACCAAAGAAGAAAAGGATCATCCAGACTGTTACCAGCAACAAGTCCAAAAGCCAGGGTCTGTCATGGTATGGGGTTGTGTCAGTGCCCTTGGCAAAGGTAACTTGCACTTCTGTGATAGCACCATTAATGCTGAAAAGTACATAGAGATTTTGGAGCACAATATGCTGCCTTCAAGAAGACATCTTTTCCAGGGACGTCCATGCATATTTCAACAAGATATTGCAAAACCACATTCTGCACACATTACAAAGTCCTGGCTGCGGAGGAAGAGGATACGGGTACTTGACTGGCCTGCCTGCAGTCCCGACCTGTCTCCAATAGAGAATGTGTGGCACATTTTGAAGCGCAAAATTCGACAACGAAGACCCCGTACTGTTGCCCACCTTAAGACTTGTTTGCAGCAAGAATGGGACAAAATTCCACCTGAAACACTTCATCACTTGGTGTCTTCAGTCCCTAAACGTCTTTTAAGTGTTGTGAAAAGGAATGGCAACATTACAAAGTGGTAAATGCTTTACTGTTCCAACTTTTTTTGAAATGTGTTGCAAGAACCAAAATAGGAATTTTGTTGTTTTGAAAAAAACAATAAAAATCATGAGGAACACATTAAATTATGTGCTGTTGTATTGTCTGCAATGAAATACAAGTCAAAGTACATTTAGAAATCACTACTTTCTTTTTTTATTTGTGTTTTCCATACTGTCCCAACTTTTTCTGATTTGGGGTTGTAGAAATAAACATCAGTTCAGTTCAGTTCAATTTTATTTATATAGCACGTTTAAAAACAACTCTAGTGCCTAACAAGTTCCAACAATAAAAATAGAAAATCAACCAGATAATATACACAAACAAACAATATACAATACAAAATAACCAACAGTATAGAAATGTCAAGGTATCAAAACTCAACTTGAATTGACAGCCACTGAATAATAATGGGTCTTAAGCAAGGACTTGAACATTTCAGTGGTCCGAGCTGTTCTTATATGAACAGGTAAACTATTCCAGAGGTTTGGAGCAGCCACTGCAAAGGCCCTGTCACCTTTGTTTTTTAACCTGGATCTGGGCACATGGAGGAGCATCTGATTGGACGACCTCAGTGCTCTGATGGGAGTGTGGACATGTAAAAGCTCCGATAAATAAGAGGGCGACAACCCATTTAAAATCTTGAAAACAATTAATACAATTTTAAATTCAATCCTGAAACACACAGGAAGCCAGTGAAGCGTGGCCAAAACCGGTGAGATGTGGTCGTGCTTTTTGGTCCCGGTTAAAAGTGGCGCTGCTGCGTTCTGGACTAACTGTAACCGACGAAGGGATGACTGATCCAATCCAACATACAAAGAGTTACAGTAGTCTAATCGAGATGTGATAAATGCATGTATGACTCTTTCAAAGTCTTTGCGTAGCAGGTAGGGCTTGACCTTAGCCAAAAGTCTCAGCTGAAAGAAGCTGGTTTGAACCACAGAAATAATCTGTTTGTCAAATTTAAAAGCACTGTCAAAAAATCACACCTAGATTCTTGGTGAAAGGACGGATATGGGAACCTAAGGTACCAAGAACATCAGATTTAATAAACTCTTCATATCCTTTGTGTGTAAAAATATGAATTTGTAACATCATCTGTCAGATAAATGTGGTGAAGAACGACTCAAGTACAAGTACTTCAAATTTGAAGTATCTTAAGTGCAGTACTTGAGTAACTAATTGCACCGTGGGTTGGAGAGAAATGTATTTTCAATTGCTCTGTATGGCTGGCACATATTGCTCTGTATGGGTGGCAGATATTGCTCTGTATGGCTGACACGTATTGCTCTGTATGGCTGACACGTATTGCTCTGTATGGGTGGCAGATATTGCAGAATTGACAATAAAGTTGACTTGACTTGACTTACAGTTGTTTTCGATTCCTAAACAACAGCGGGCAGAACTGGAGCTACATGTGCAAAACTCCAACTACAGACTAAGCTCTGGACCTGGGGCGACAGAACCTTCTCAGCTGCTGCACCCACCCTCTGAAACGCCCTCCCCGACCACATCAAACAGCCAAGCACCCTACCAGCCTTCAAACAGGCCCTCAAAACTCACCTCTTCCAACTTGCATTTTCCTGTTGACAGACTTTCCCAGTTTTTTCCCTCCTTTTCATTGCCCACCTCTCTTGCTTGCCTCTGCTTGTCCATGCACCTATGTGTGTTTCCTTTTCTTTTGTCTGTTATGTAACCTTGTCTATGTACCTTGTCTGTTTGTTGTATCTATGTAACCAAACTGTAAAGCATCTTTGAGTGTCTAGAAAAGCGCTATAACAAATAAATATATTATTATTATTATTATTATTCTTACAGTCTGCAGCAGCAGCAGTTCATGTGGACCAAACTCTAGTTTGTTTTTCATTGCTTGAACACAGTTTTCAAAACTCTACACACTTATCCCATGACTTTAACCACAACGTGCACAACACTATCTACAGCACTTTGTTCAAATGTTAACACACTGCTGTAATAACTGTTAACCACACACACACACACACACACACACACACACACACACACACACACACACACACACACACACACACTGCTGTCAAAACTGTTAATTACATATATATATATATATATATATATATATATATATATATATATATATATATATATGGAAAGCTCAGAAAGACACCAAATAAGAATGAATCAGTTATACATTGTACTGTTGGAGAGAGACAGTAAACAGGTAAAAGAGTAAAGATACCAACATGTACCTTTAGATTTGAACCTTTTTTTCCAGTCATTACATAAACTACTACAGGCAAAATATAATGCTACTTATAATGTCACTGCTACTACATTGCACATATCTGTACATGTTGTTCATACATTGTTCGTTAGCAGAGCGCTAACGTTTACGGTAAGCGTATTGCCTCAGTTCCAGTGTTGTTGTGTTGTGTTACGGACGCTAGTTTGCTGCTCCAACAAAAACGTACTCAACTCTGCTTTATTGTCTAATTTAGCGACTATTTGCCTGGATTACATTTAAAACAAACCTTGCTTGCTTAGAGCCCGCATCAACGGGGCATAAGCATAAGCATTTGTTTAATTTAGCGGCTATTTGCCTCAATTGCATTTAAACTAGCTAGCTAGCTAGCTCTAAGCGAAGCAAGTGTAGGCTAAGCTAGCTAGCTAGCTAACTAGTTTAGCCTACACTTGCTTCGCTTAGAGCCCGCATCAACGGGGCATAAGCATAGCATCTGTTTAACTTAGCGGCTATTTGCCTCAAATTGCATTTAAACTACACCAGTTACACTCAAGCACGTAGCTGTAGCTATCTCCTCTTACAATGACTGCCTCGCTGATCTCACAATTGTTAAAACGCTGTTAGCTACTTTAGCTTAGCCATTAGCAATGGCCAATTCCTCTCCATCTCCTGCTCTCTCTTGCTCTGTGTGTCAAATGTTCAGCTATTCCTCTGCCTCCTTTAGTGATAATGACACATGTAATAAATGTAGTTTATTCGCTGTTCTGGAGGCGAGGCTTAGTGAGTTTGAAGCACGGCTCCATACTATGGAATCAAAGTCGTATGCCTCCGTAGCTAGCCAGCGCTCCGTAGCTGGTGCGGGCCAACATACTGTAGCTTCTGTTAGCGGTCCCCCGGCAGAACCCTCGGGCGAGTGGGTGACTGTCCGAAGGAAGCATAGCACTAATTATAAACCGGGGGGTGCACACAGCGGTGGTCGCTCTAAATCGGGGCATCCTCGCCTTTCTAACAGGTTCTCCCCACTCAGTGATACAACCGCTGAGAAGCCAGCTCTGGTTATTGGGAGCTCTATACTGCGAGTAACGCGCTCCTCCTTGCCTCCGTTAGAGCAGCCGCCCTCCCATAGTCTAATAACCACGGTGTCTGTCCCCCGACTTAGATCAGTTAAATCAACGATTAATAAAAGAGGAGCTATACTTAACCTGATTGGAATTAAAACAACCACTGCAATGATAGAACAGAATAGGAAAATTAGATGTGGAATATTAAACATTAGATCTCTGTCTTCTAAAGGAGTACTAGTAAACGATTAGATATCAGATAATCAAATTGATCTATTCTGTCTTACCGAAACCTGGCTGTGCCATGAAGAATATGTTAGTTTAAATGAAGCCACTCCTCCCAGTCATAATAATACTCAAATACCTAGAGGATCAGGCCGAGGAGGGGGAGTTGCAGCCATATTTGATTCAAGCCTTTTAATTAATCCTAAACCTAAACTAAATTATAACTCGTTTGAAAGCCTAGTTCTTAATCTTCAACATCCAACATGGAAACGAGCTCCAGGTCCTCTAAGTTTTTATCATGTATAGTCCTAAAATCAGACAAAATACTAATTGTTGGTGATTTTAATATCCATGTGGATATTGACAACGACAGCCTTAGTATTGCTTTCAACTCACTATTAGATTCAATTGGTTTCAGTCAGAGTGTGCATAAGGCCACTCACTGTTTTAACCACACCCTCGACCTTGTGCTGGCATACGGCATTGAAATTGAAGATTTAATAGTATTTCCGCAGAATCCTTTATTATCAGACCATTTCTTAATAACTTTTGAATTCTTACTACCCGACTATATGAAATTAGATAAAAGCTTCTACACTAGATGCCTATCTGACAGTGCTATAGCTAAATTTAAGGAAGATATCCCAACAGCGTTTAACTCAATGTCGTGCTTTAATATAACAGAGGACCTTTTTGTTAACTTCATACACCCCCAAATTGATAATTTTGTAGACAGTGCTACGGCCTGCCTACGGACGACTTTAGTCTCTGTTGCTCCCCTCAAAAAGAAGACGAGGAAGCAAAGGAAACTAGCACCTTGGTATAACTCCCAAACTCGCAAACTAAAACAAATCTCGCGAAAACTTGAAAGTAAATGGCGTTCCACCAAACTGGAAGAATCTCGTTTAGATTGGCAAGACAGTCTGAAAACCAGTTTAATCCAAAACGAGTTATTCGCCTCAAAATCTTAAAGTTTACGAGTCCTGAGTTAGAAAAACAGCGATGTGTGATACCACTGTTGGTCTCTCTCCTCCCTCCGGCCGTCTGACGGTCAATGAGCGCATCCATGTTATTCTCTGAAGCCTTAGGAATCAAACAAGACCTCTTATAAGTCAATATAGATTGACAGGCTCAAAGACCAATCATGGCTCGGAAGTGAACTGCCCCACGTGGAGCTTGATCGACATTTGCTTCAGCCAGTTAAAATTCCATGCTATGGAACACCTCTAGCCTTGTAGCCAATAAGGAGACAATTCGATTGATACATAACAACCCATTGAAATTTTAACCCTGTGATGGCTGGCTCTGTGTTTCAGCACAAACAGTGACTGTTACAATGCAAAGCCCTCCCTGACCAAATTATAATTACTTATTTCTATATATTTATGTATATAGTTATAGTATATAGTTATTATAAGTATGTGTGTGATTGATGTGGGTGTGTTTTTGTATTTGAGAAGTTTTGAATTTTGCACTTTTTTGGCTTTTTTCTTTGCACCTTTCAAGAAAAACGCACAGCCACATTTGTGGCAAAAAAATCATATAAAATCAATTTTTGAGTCTTTTGGCTTCTGGATTTTTTCTGTAGTACCTGTGTCACCTGGTAGATGTGTTCACAGCAGTGTATTTTAATCATATTACAGATGTATGACTTGGACGGAAATAAAACACCTCCATTGTAGCCTCTGTAGCTCTGTGTCAGTGAGGCCTAGAATCACCCTGACACTTGGAACAACAACTTGAGAGTGTTTCCTTTCCAATGATATCAGATCCCAGAGTGTCAAAGTATATGGCAGCTGTACCACTTTTAATTTGGGTATGCCGTTTAGACCAACAGGTTAACAGGTTAGACTGCTTTTACCCTATAAACCTTCAACAATTAATGTTAAAGGTCTCTTCAGCTAAGCAATCTACCTGTCTCTTAGACCCCATCCCAACGAGGCTACTTAAACAGTCCCTCCAGAAAAACGCGGAGTTTTTTTGTGATTGTTGCGGGCAAAAATCCTTGATTATGCAGCACATTTTCTTAAAACAATGCGATGGAATATGCGGGATATTGATGCAATTTTTGTCGCGATGAAATTGCGGGAACTTGCCAACATGAAAAAGTGAAAAAAAAAGTGATTCCCCCCAACACCGCCTCACTAGGCAAAATTACGTCACTTCATAACGTTCCCATGGCAACAGGGGAAAATGGCTGCTCTTGTGTGAAATAAACGCAACATTTTTCAACTTTCTGCTGCTATATGTGACTTTTTTGTAACGAAAATGCGGGGATCTCAATTTATTAATGATAATGACAAATCCTCCAGGTACTCTAAAGTTAAGCATGGCGTTCCACAAGGCTCAGTGCTTGGACCAATTCTATTCTCCTTATATATGCTTCCTCTAGGCAATATTATTAGGAAACACTCAATTAACTTTCACTGTTATGCGGATAACACCCAATTATACTTATCAATCAAACCAGATGAAATCAGTCAGTTAGCTAAACTTCAAGCATGCATCAAAGATATAAAATCATGGATGACCTACAATTTTCTGATGTTAAACTCAAGCAAAACTGAAGTTATTGTGCTGGGATCTAAACAACTTTGAAACTTACTATCTAAAGATATAGCTACCTTGGATGGTAGTGCCCTGGGCTCCAGCACTACTGTCAGAAATCTAGGAGTTGTTTTTGACCAGGATATATCCTTTAATGCCCACTTAAAACAAACCTCTAAAACAGCCTTTTTTCACATTCGTAACATTGCCAAAATTAGGAACATCCTGTATCAGAAAGAT
Source organism: Gymnocephalus cernua (assembly GCA_023631565.1). Classification (NCBI taxonomy): domain Eukaryota; kingdom Metazoa; phylum Chordata; class Actinopteri; order Perciformes; family Percidae; genus Gymnocephalus; species Gymnocephalus cernua. The sequence goes on from CM042434.1 coordinate 36,306,405, forward strand.
GCTGAAAAACTAGTCCATGCATTCGTTACTTCCAGGCTGGACTATTGTAATTCCTTATTATCAGGATGCTCAAATAAGTCCCTTAAGACTCTCCAGCTGATCCAGAATGCTGCAGCACGTGTTCTGACTAGAACTAAGAAAAGAGATAATATCACTCCTGTATTAGCTTCTCTGCATTGGCTCCCTGTAAAATTCAGGATTGAATTTAAAATCCTCCTCCTGACCTACAAAACTCTAAATGGTCAAGCACCATCATATCTTGAAGAGCTCATAGTACCTTACTGTCCCACTAGAGCACTGCGCTCCCAGAATGCCGAGTTACTTGTGGTTCCTAGAGTCTCTAAAAGTAGAATGGGAGCCAGAGCCTTTAGCTATCAGGCTCCTCTCCTGTGGAACCAGCTCCCAGTCTGGGTCCGGGAGGCAGATACTGTCACCACATTCAAGAATAAACTTATAAGCTTATAGTTAGCATTTCTAACAAGCATTTCTAGGACAGAGAAGCAGGTGGGCCGGGCTAGGCAGATGCTGCAACTCCTCACTCCCTAACTATAAGCTTTATCAAAGAGGAGAGTCTTAAGTTTACTCTTGAATGTGGTGACAGTATCTGCCTTAATTGACTTATTTGAGCTTCCTGATAGTAAGGAATTACAATAGTCCAGCCTGGAAGTAACAAATGCATGGACTAGTTTTTCAGCATCGTTCTGAGACAGGATGTTCCTTATTTTGGCAATGTTACGAAGATGAAAAAAGGCTGTTCTTGAGGTTTGTTTTAAGTGGGTATTAAAAGATATATCCTGATCAAAAATAACTCCTAAGTTTCGAGGTTGTTTAGATCCCAGCACAATAACTTCAGTTTTGCTTGAGTTTAGCATCAGAAAATTGTAGGTCATCCATGATTTTATATCTTTAATACATGCTTGAAGTTAGCTAACTGACTGGTTTCATCTGGCTTAATTGATAGGTATAGTTGGGTGTCATCCGCATAACAGTGAAAGTTAATTGAGTGTTTCCTAATAATATTGCCTAGAGGAAGCATATATAAGGAGAATAGAATTGGTCCAAGCACTGAGCCTTGTGGAACGCCATGGTTAACTTTAGCGTACTCTGAGGATTTATCGTTAACATTAACAAATTGAGATTGATCCTTTGTCTGAAGCAGTTAGAAGGTCGGTAGTAATTTTCACCAGTGCCGTCTCTATGCTATGATGCTTTCTAAATCCTGAATGTTTTAAAGTCTGCTTAACAGTTAATAAACCAACAAGTTTTTTGTTTTATTATTCAACTATTGCTATGTAGGAAATCACATAACTGATTAGCAACTACCTTCTCAAGGATTTTGGAGAGGAAGGGAAGATTAGATATAGGTCTATAGTTGGCTAAGACCTCAGGATCGAGGGTGGGTTTTTTCAGAATAGGTTTAATCACAGCTACTTTAAATGACTGTGGTACATAACCTGTTAATAAAGACATATTAATATCTAATAATGAAATGTTAACCAGTGGTAGCACTTCTTTAAGTAAGAAAGTTAGTAGTTTGTATTTAGTGTCTTGTGTTTGATGCTAGTGTTTTTACTCTCAGTGTGTGTGTGTGTGTGTCTCAGTGTGTTCTGAGTGACAGTGTGTGTGTTATCTCAGTGTGTTCTCAGTGACAGTGTGTGTGTTATCTCAGTGAGGATTGTTCTGAGTGTGTGGCTGCTCTGAGCCTGTTCTGAGACGTGTGTGAACAGTTGTGTTGCTGTGAATGAGTTTTGCAGGTGATGTGAACTCTTTAGTTAAGGTGACTGTTGGTAGTGCAGACTGGAGTTAGAGTTTTGCACATGTGACTTCAGTTGTGCCCAGTGTCGTTCAGCAATTGGAAAAAAAACTAACTGTACAGAGTTACATTCCACCACTGGAAAAGGCGACTTATTGTACAAACATGCAGAATTGTTGTCTGCAGCCTCGTGTGAATGATATATACTGAAGTGGCAGCTGCCAGCTGAGACATTTTCACATGTCAGTTTTATTTTTAATTCATCTCATTTAAAAAATAAAGAAAAAAATTACATTTGAGCAGCCAACATGCCTGCTGGCCAAAAAAATCAATCAGTGTGTGTGTGTGTGTGTGTGTGTGTGTGTGTGTGTGTGTGTGTGTGTGTGTGTGTGTGTGTGTGTGTGTGTGTGTGTGTGTGTGTGTGTTTTTCTCTAATAAAGACCTGTTGACAGCGGCTCTAATTAGCCTCGGCTCTTTGTCTTCTCTTTGTCAGCTGCATCGTCGAGACATTCCTTCATTTCCCCCGCCGCCGCTGTCACGTCTTGTCACCGCCGCTGCTCGTCATTACACCTGGCAGCCATTACTGTGAGAAATCTCTTGTGTGAAATCAAATGTAGGCTGTCGTGGAGCTGTTCGTGGCTGACAGCTGCGTGTAAATGACAGCTTCAAACGGTGCATCCAAAATATGTTTGTATGGCACTAAGGGATAGGTTTTACATGAAGCATGAATCAATGGAAATACTGTACATTTCTGAAACAACGGAAATACATTTCTGGATCAACCGAAGTACAGTACATTTCCAGGATAATTGCCTGACATCCGGCACCACCTTCCTCTCTCAACATCAACATCAACAACCTTCAAGCTAGCGAGCTACACACTGAAAATGTTTTAAGAACATGTGGATGTTGCAACAAGTCAGACCTGCTCGGTTCTTTCAGGGAATGATCGTAAAGATTAACAAAGAATATGTTGAGGTCATTTCCTCTCTAACTGGGATGTTTTGGGACTGATTGGTGGGATTACTGGTAAGAGCCAATAAGGTTTAACCATGTATCAGCTAATTTAAATATATCACGTTACTGTATTGTGTCAACAGTTAACTTCATTTAATATTGTACGTGGAGTTTTCTTTTGCTGAGTGCAAATGTTCCACCAGAACAAGTTCCTTCCTGAGACTATTTAGCAGAGCCACCGTCGCTGCGTCTGGAGCTCAGCGCCGCCCAAGACCGTTGGGATTGGTTTAAAGAAATACAAACAACCCAGAGAGTTTTTTTGGACTCTCCCAGAATGCATCTGTGGTGTAGCCAGCTCTATCGTCACAGTGCTGTGGAGATAGAGCTGGCTATAAGAGACTAGATGTTGACAGAATGGAGCAGAGATTGAAGGAATGTGAACAGATTTCACCAGCACTGAGGTTGAAGTTTTACACTGTGTTACAGTGACACCTGGAGGCCTTCGCTACACACTGCAGGTTATCCATGCATTGGCACATGTTAGAAGGATCAATTCATAGGTGTTTTTAGTATTTTCATTGGAATTGTTGACAATAAGAAAATTATAGGAAAATGACAGTTTTATTTTAAATAATCCTAATAAAAATAGTAATCACTTACTAAACAGAAAAGCTTCTCAGACAGGATCAGCCAGAATACATAGTATAGTATGTCCAAAAAAGTAAATAAAAGTCAAAGTATAGTATGTCGAAAAAGTTAAAAAAGCAATATTATGATACGTCAAAAAAGTAAAAAAAAATAAAGTCATAGTATAGTATGTCGACAAAAAGTCAAAAAAGTCATAGTATAGTATGTCAAAGAAAGTCTGAAAGTCATAGTATGTCAAAAGAAGTCAAAAAGTCATAGTATAGTATTTAGAAAAAAGTAAATAAAAGTCATATTATAGAATGTCGAAAAAAGTCAAAAAAGTAATTTTATTGTATGTTGAAAAAAAGTCATTGTGTAGGATGTCGAAAAAATCCAAAAAGAATAGTATGTCGAAAAAAAATCATAGTATAGTATGTTTAAAAAAAGTCTGAAAAGTCATGGAATAGTATGTCGAAAAAAGTCTAAAAGTCATGGTATAGTATTTCTTAAATACTAAATAAAAGTCATAGCATAGCATATCAAAAAAGTCATACTATAGTATGTCAAAAAATTCCAAAAAGTTATCGTGCTTTATGTCAAAAAAGTCATAGTAAAGTATGTTGAAAAAAGTAATTGTAGTTTATGTCGAAAAAAAGATATCATAGTATGTCGAAAAAAAGTCATGGTATAATATGTTGAAAACGGTTGTCACAAAGTGTAGCCAGGCAGTTTTTTTTGTTTTCTTATTTTTATTGTATATAGTGTGGTGTTTTGCTTGTTTTATTGTATACAGTCTGGTGTTTTTCTGGCCTGGCACAGACACTGAGGACTCCTCCCAGCACACCTGAGGCACATGTCCTAATCAGGGGAGATGCTGGATGTGCAGGAGGACGCGCGCCAGCACACCAGTCCGTTTCAGGTAGGAGGTTCAACAAACTCTGAGTCTGAGCCTGATCTCTGAGTTGATTTACCCTGAGATGGAAACTCTGAGTTTTTGGTTTCACAACAGCTGATTCGAGTTGGTTCAATCAACTCGGAGTAGGTTGACTCAGGGTTACGCGCGTGCACCAAAGACAGCATGAATGGAGCCATGATACTACGATTCACCATGGTAACAACCACAAACAAACGGGTCGGCGGAAATACTCATGCGCACATATGCGAGCTTGAACATGTATTAGGCTACGTTAAAAAAGCAACACAGCGACTGCTGTAAAAGAGAGAGAATTTGCGTTGGAGAAAATTGCTGCTAGAGTAAATGCGTATATTCCAATATGATGTATATCATATTTAATCATAAGTATAGCTAATATTACTGAAAATCTATTTCTTTTAGGTGCAATACTGCGGGTGAAAAAGTCCTAGGTCTACTAATCTCATTCTGAGGCTGCAGCACCATCATTAACAGAATTATAATTCATAATCTTTTATTTCAAAGGGTTTACATCATTCACCTGCAATACTGTGGAACTCCTTTTTAATGTCTCTGACTGGTCTGTGTCCAGGGAACACTACACATGTTTAAACTCTTTACTTTCACTGACCCGTATACGGGACACTCACGCTCAAAGTGGACGCTGCTTAAACTTTGTTATAAATTTGACGCATTAAATCTTCAAAATATATGGTCATGCAGCACATCGGTTGAAAGATTAGACTGTCAGGATTTAGCCTAATTAAGCCCAAACACAAAGCATGAGATGATTTATAGCAGTTATACAACGTCTCAGAGCGATCTCTTCTGACGGCGCTTTATTAAAATGCCATCACCAATGTTGTAAAGAAAACTGTAATGCAACACAAAGAATGTGCTGGGATGTAGAGCATATCCACGATGGGTGACTTTAGTGATATGAGGACGGATAAGGTTATGTAGGATACATAACTGATAGACTGGGAAGAAAAACCATACCGCTCAAATAGGAAGTTATCTGGAAATTAAAATGTGTCAATATCATCTCCCGACATATGTTTAACTCCCTGCCATACAGCGTCTTCATCAACGGATCGTCGATAAAAGGAAATGTCATGTTTTGAGAAAAAACAATGTTTTAAAGTCTGCCTAACAGTTAATAAACCAACAATGTTTTATTTTATTCACGCCAATATAACAAACTGGTCTGAAATGCTCCTGATCCAGACTGAATGAATGAATGAGGAAATGAAGAGCGCTGTGTCAGAGGGAGGAGCGTTAATTCTCTTCATACATCCATGGGGAGGAGTCTGAGAGAAACTCGAGGTTTCTTGAAGAAAACCTGCTCCCGACCAGGTTAGGTTCATAGGCTCAGTTACCATAGTAACTGACTCTGAGGTTAAGTTACCATAGTAACTGACTCTGAGGTTAAGTTACCTCTCTTTCTGAAACAGAAAACCCAGAGTTTCCCTCATTTCAGGCTTAACAAACTCAGAGTTTCCACTAATCCTCCTACCTGAAACGGACCTCGGGAGTGCAATTCATAATGACTGGTTGAGATGCAGAGGGGATTAAGGTTCTGGTCTGCTCATGACTGTTTTCCAAGATGGCGCCCACATGTAAACATGAACGCTACTGTGAATACATGTCCCAGAGAACGGTCAACTCGTTACGCATATATTAGGGTCAGTGTAAAGTAAAAAGACTGTTAAGAAAACTTACCAAACTGTCTCAGCAGCCATATCCTCAGCACCGAAATGTCATGCGAGATCTTGCACGTCTATTGGAAGGGACTACAGGCAGTCAGGTGTTGGCTCGGAGTAGATGAGGCCAAGGCAAGAATCATCACACAGGAACTGAAATGGCGGAGTCTAATCAGACCAGCGACTTTTTTGATTTTGATGGGCTGAACTGTAGTCCCTTCCGGCAATAGACGTGCGAGATCTCGCATGACATTTGGGTGCTGAGGATATGGCTGCTGAGACAGTTTGGTAAGTTTTCTTAACAGTCTTCTGAGATAAACTCCAGGTTCACTAATTAGGTTGTTGGTGCTTTGTTTTATGTGTAGGGACCCTGAGCAAGTTACTGACGAGGTTTGGTGCTGTTTTGAACAATATTACTGGTTAAAAAATGTGTTTGGCTTACGGCCCCTATCTCGTCCACTGTTTGCGATTTGGGGCTGTAGCATATGCTGGGCCGAGCTCTGTAGTGGTTGATCGACGAAAAATACTGTCTCCACGGCTTAACGTGTTTTAATGCAGAAAAACACCTTTTGGTCAATTTTCACTGGAATTACACTTTAAAGATCCCATATTCTGCTCATTTTCAGGTTCATAATTCTATTTTAAGGTTGTACCAGAATATGTTTACATGGTTTAATATATTTCTCTCTCTCACTGCTGCAGCTCCTCTTTTCACCTTGTGTTCAGGTCTCTGTTTTAGCTACAGAGTGAATAATCTTTTCTTCTGTACTATCTTTGATTCCACTCTGCACATGCTCAGTAGCTCAGATGGTAGATCATGTCAGTTAGCTCCATAGACAGTAAAAGAAAGGTTGTTTCTCCAACTTTGGTCAGTTACAAGGCAGGATTAGCCGGGAGACTTCTTCTAAAGGAGGGCGTAAATGGAAGTACTTCTTTTGGAGATTATGGTGAACTTGTGTGTGTTGTAGCAGTGCTTTGCCATTGAGAAGGTAGCATGCTAGCGCTAGCATGCTAACGGTTGTGGTTAGCCCATAGTTTCGGCTAGTGACGTAGAAAGCCGTGCAGATTTTGAACAGCTCACCCTAAGACTGGAGGCAGGAATCATTCAGAAACCGTATCTCACTCAGAACAACATGGATGTTTTCTTTTCAAAGTTTTTATGCGTGTGGAAGCACCAGAGACACAGAATAATACCCCAAATCCCAAAAATAGTGATGGTTTCATAATATGGGCACTTTAAAAGAAATCTGAGGAATTTTCATCTTCTAAATCATTTGATGAATTCTCAAAACAGTTCTGATTACAAGCATGGTAAAGAGTGTCTGTGGAATCTTGGCTTTCAGTATGCTCTAACAAATCATCCAGTGGGTATCCTTTTCAGAATCATGTGCCAACAAATCATCAATCATAGACTTCTTTTCAAGGAGAAAGCAAATGTTCCTCCACTTTCGCTAATATTTTCCTCCTTTTAGTTCTTTCTGAACACTCCATTATTTAAAAAAAAATAGCATTTTAGTTTTTAGCTATGATTACAGGGGATCGGAAATGACAAACTCTAGAGTACAACTGCAAATAATACAGTTTGTTGAAGCTGGTATTAATGTGGCTGATTTTACCAACTGTTCTTCTAGTAGCCTTAATGTGATCAGTACACTATTTGAAAGATGGCATTAGTCTCTGTTAAGGCCTAATGCTTTACACTAGCATGGCACCCCTTCTCCAGAATGGACCTACCAGCCCACTCATTCCTAGGCCAACAGCTATTCACATCATTGTTTTGACAACCAAGCAGCAGGTGTCAAGTATGCAATTAAAGATTATTATTTGGGGGGCATTTTTAGGCCTTTATTTCCACAGGACAGATGAAGACATGTAAGGGGAGAGAGAGGAGAAATGACACGCAGCAAAGGGCCGCAGGTTGGAGTCGAACCCGCAGCCGCTGCATCGAGGAGCAAACCCCTACACATGTGCACCCGCTCCACTGCTATTACAACAAGAACTACTAACATCACCACCGTTAAAATCACATTTGTTTCTGGAAAAGACGTAAAGGAACAGGGGCGTAGCAAGCTTTTCAAAAGTGAGGGGGATGGATGTGATTTGTTTATTAACAATAAAAACGATGGATACAATGACAGAGGGGTACAAAATGTATAACATACAAGATATAAAAAGTTTCCCATTTAAATGAGTGATACTAGAAAAGTATAAAAACACACTCGGAACTAGGGCTGCACAACATATCGTTTTTTTATCGTCATCGCAATATCAACCGGCGCAATATACACATCGCGAAAGTCTGCGACATATCGCTATAGACACAAAACTGATTTCTTTTTGTTTTAGGTGAAAGAAAATATGAGTAGAAAACTGCACATTCAAATGTAATGGTCATTCTTTTTTAGTGCTGCCTTTATATTCAAGTCAATGTTCAATTTGTTCAATAAAAGAACGTTAGAAATTATTTCATTTCATTTGTTTTAAATTCAACAAGCAATGTGTTGTATTTTAGCAGAATACTAATATACACCTCTTTCACAAACTGTAACATTCATTTCATTGCTCACCTGTGAACCTTCCTGTGCTCTCTCTGAAACTGATGCCTCCAGCAACTTCCTCTCCTAAGTGGTAATAATGGGCAGTGGTAAAGGAATAGGGCCAAACAGGTACAGCTATGGCACTAGCAAACCTCAGTGAATATTGAAAAGTATTATCATGAAATAAATGCAAACAATATCTAATGGAAATAGGCTACTGCTGTTTAATGTCAACATTTTTCAACGTTCAGCTTTCAACTTCACTTACAGGATTTCTCTTGAAAAAAGTGTCAATCTTCTCCTGCCTCTTTTCTGCATCTTGATACTGCAAACCCCATCTCTGCAATAATAATACTGGTTTAATACACTCAATAATCAGTACTGGTAAAGCAATTCTTCCTGCCTCTATGTATTAATGCTCATGGGTAGCCTAATGGGTTCCATTCAGACCTTTACATTAAGTCTTTTAGTCTGTTATATGTCAACAAGACATTTTCACCTGCTATGCCCAGTGTTTAGATCTGTTGTGCTATTTACCAGGCAAATTAGCACATACGTAATTATATTATGATCCGTTTATTATGAATGCTATAACGTTGCTAATGTTACGGAACGTTATACTTCTTACATGGGAAACTACTCGTACATATTAGCTTTCATTTAACGTTGCTAGTGAAGTTGAAAAGGTGCAGTTACCTCCCATCCTGTAGTTACAACTGATAAACACATCATTTTCTAAATCTCTGCTACGCTTATAGCTACAGTAACGGCATATAAAAAGAGATGAACATGCCACCGTACATTAAACTTTACGAACACAAATGGCAAAAGACAACCTAGCTAACTAGCTAAAAGCCTAATGTTAAATGATAGGTTCTGTTAGCTAACGTTAGCTCGGGTTGTATCTACCTAGCTACCTAATTACGATAGCAATTTGTACCAGCATTAAAGAGTTAAGCTTTACATTGATGTAACACATTAACGGTGATAACAAATGTACGGCAAACACTAAAGATACTTACATTACCTTACCCTATTCCTTAAAATTACTGGACGCGGTCTGTTAAGACCGGTGGCAAAATTACGAATCCCACTATGGCAACGCCATGACCCGCCCTCCGAAGCATCTGATTGGTTGGGGTTAGGCATTTCACCTCGAGTGGTTATGGTTAGGATAGCGGATTGGTCAGGGGATAGGACCTGAACAAATGGGGTCACTTTACCTTGGACGCCTGGCCAATAGTAGTGATTGAAGGGCGGGTCTTGGCGTTGCCATAGTGGGAACACACCGTTGCCATGAAAAACAGAGCGTTGCTGTGGACGCAATCGCTACACACAGCCTACGACGTAGCTACGGTGGCAGTTCGACTGCGGAAAAACTGCAGAAAAAGTGTGGGTGTTCAACCCTCTCACCGGGAAAAGTGTGGGTGTTAAAACACCCACATCCCCCACGGGTGCGACGCGCCTGTAAAGGAAGGCACATTTTTTAGAATGTTGAGATGTAACATTAGCCTACCATCTCTCTCCTTCTGTCGCGTGCACGCTGCGCTCACTTTCTTAGTCAAATTTTCTCTCGTGCAAGTAACCTAGCCCATTACAAAACAACTAATGACTTGAGATGAAATCACCTAATTCACCGACCACTGTCCATTCTCTCCCAAACAATGATACAGCAGTACTCATTGACACGTTCCAGAAAACCGAAGGTAAGGCAACAGAGAAGAAACAAGCACACACTAGGAAAATAGCACAGACGCTAGCTTCAACGCTTCAGCCCCGTGGAAGTGAGAACATTAATGGATAGAAACCCTAGCCGATAAAACTTTGCTGACATTCACATGGACTTTCATCATGTTAACTGTAAATGCAACAAGTACAAACATTATAGGCTATGCCACCAGCTGGTAAAAGTGGAGAAATGCCTGTTCGACTGCCTTGCTAACAAGTTCACAACCAAATCCTTCTAATCAATATCTTTAAGTCAACCACTCAAAATAATCTTAAAATATGCTTGATATTGACTTAATAAATTAAACTTGTCTGTTTAATGCCATGCTTTAACCAGGTTTGATTACCAAAGCAACACAGCTACCTCACTGGTTTACATTCGCTAAAAGCTAGCTAGTTCCTTTCCTCTTAAATAATACTCTCCAAAAAAGGTTTTGGTTAACATCATCCAGGAACCATCACCTTATCGTGGTGGAGAGGTTTGGGTGTCCCTATGAACCTGAGGGCTGTGTTGTCTGGAGTTTTGTGCTCCTGGTAGGGTCTCCCATGGCAAAGTGGTCTCAGGTGAGGGGCCAGACAAAGAATGGTTCAACAATCCTATGAGTGAACGAGGAAGGGATAGAGAGACCCTGCCTGGAGGAAGCCCGGGGCCCCCGTCTGGAGCCAGGCCCAGATGGAGGGCTCGTCAGCGAGCGTCTAGTGGCCGGGTTTGTCACGGAGACCGGCTGGGCACAGCCGAAAAAGCTACGTGGCACCTATCTCTCCAGCCCATGGGCCCACCACCTGTGGGAGGAACCGCTGGGGTCGGGTGTGCTGCCACACGGGTGGTGGTGAAGGTCAGGGGCCTCGACGGACCAGACCCGGGCAGCAGAGGCTGGCTCTGGGGATGTGGAATGTCACCTCTCTGTGGGGGAAGGAGCCGGAACTTGTGCGGGAGGTGGAGCGCTACCAGTTGGATCTGGTGGGGCTTACCTCTACGCATAGTCTTGGTTCTGGAACCGTACTCCTGGATAGGCGTTGGATGCTTTTCTTCTCCGGAGTTGCCCAGGGTGTGAGGCGCCAGGCGGGTGTGGGAATACTCACAAGCCCCCGGCTGAGTGCCGCTACGTTAGAGTTTACCCCGGTGGACGAGAGGGTCGCCTCCCTACGCCTGCGGGTTGTTGGGGGGGGGAAACTCTGACTGTTATTTGTGCTTATTACATGGCTTGGTTGAATTCTAATGTAGAATGCGGTCTGTAATTTCTTCATAACAGACCGCTGCTAAGCATAACACACTGTTGCCATGCAAAAGCAGAGCGTTGCCATGGACTTAGTTCTGTTCACTCTGGAGGACAGCTATCAATCAATCCGCTGAAAGAAGCCCTGATAATTTATCAGCTGTGGCAAAAAGTGGGGAAACGTCCTCCAATTCAAGCAATGACAGCAGATCTGGTGAGCGCCTATCGCTACATCTTTATATATACGGCCTATGATCTCTACGTCTTTATATACGCTCTATGATCTCTACATCTTTATATACGGTCTATGATCTCTACATCTTTATATACGGTCTATGATCGCTACGCAGTAACTTCAGCCATAGTACAACGCTAATTAGTTAGCTTACATTGCACGTTTAGGTGTGTCAACATGCAGCGGCTGTGCAAAAAGGAAACGAGATGAATGAGGACATGAAGCCATTTACCTCGTCTCACTTCACCGTCAACAGAAATGTTCAGTTTAATGTGAATACGAGCAGCTGATAGCCCGCTAGCTCACTACAACGCGTCAGCTAATGTGTCAATTCCTGCAGTGATTAAAACAGCAGCTGGGTCATTTGACCACCACGGCAGCACCCCATAACATATACGGCTACTACCACAGCCCGTAAGGTGGTGGTGAGTAATAGATGAAGGGTTGCATTAAACAGTTACAGAGTTTACTGTTGTGGAAGTTATCTCGGTTCAACACGGTGTAAGTAAATAAAAGGTTTAAAGCTTGTAGTGAAACAAATGAAGACCATCGAGCAGAAACCAAAGTCTGGTTATAGAGTGTTTATTCTCATTTGCAAATGGAGAAACGCTGTAACACAGCCACCTCGGTGGCTATGCAAGAGCGCTCTGAGTCTTTAACTCACAGAAAAACCAACATATAGAGAATCAAAACAAATGGTGACGGCTTTCCTCCCCCCCCCTCATGGATCTTACAAAGACCCAGTTACACAAACAAAAAGCAAAGAGTCATGTCATGCCTTTTGGCCAAGTTAAAACCCAAGTCATAACACCTTTCCTTGTATCAGCTGCCGGGGAATAGAAAACTGTTTTAGAGACACTGTAGGATATTGTTTACGGTGTCTAATCTAAACTTGTTCTAAACACACGTCAGTAAAGACCTCGGGAAAAAGACACTTCAGTCTTCAGTTAATCAGAGTTTATAGTTTTAGCTGTTCATCTGTTAGAAACCTTTTTCTTAAGTTAACACATACAGTAATCAGATAAATCCTAATAAAAGAATGTGCTTTAGAAGTATTTTTGCCATTACATTTCACCCTTTTGATTACAAAATAATCACATAAACAAAAATTACTTTAAAGATTAAAGCACTTGGCCATATAGCTATATATATACATATATTACAAGTGGTCTTTGAGGAGTACAAAATAAAAATCCTCTGTGTAAATCAGGAATAATAAAAATACAAAAATAGTCTGTAATCAGAGCTAAAGCTTAAACCCTCTGTGTGTCTGAACCTATCCATGTGTACAGGGAGTGCAAGTGTGCCCCTCCTGGTAATTGAAACCAACCTGTCATGACTCCACACAACTCCTAGCATTGAGCAACACAAATATAATCATCATAAGAAAAATAAAACAAATAATTAGCATTATAAAGCATCACTGGCTGTGTCGCTGAAGTTATCCTTGTTCCTAAGCAGCTGGAATAACTCAGTAGTCTTCAGTGGTCTACAATGCCTGGTATTGTATCATACTTGTCATGAACAGAGATGAAAACATTTTCCTCATTAGTGGAATGAATGGACGGTGACAAATAGATCAGGCTACATCTTCCAGCCCATAAGGGAGTCAAAATCTGATAATGTGATCACCACAGACCCAAACATAACTCACCAGTGACCCTGCACCAGAATCATTAGGCCAGCGCATCATGTGAGTTAGGGATGTGTCTAGAGCAGAAGCATTCAGATGACCTGCTGTAGAGTGTAGACATGGACTAATGTTATATTCACCTGTCGCACATGTACAATTTAGAGTCAGTTGGCAGCCCGGATTTGATCCCAAATAACGAGAACCTTTTCACTGATCTCTCTCAATGCAAAGTGCATGTTTCAGATTTTTCATTAGACTAGGATGAAATTGGCCTAAGCTGTTTGAAAGTTTACCCTCTTTTGCGGTAAGCATAGTACCATTAGGAGCGCGCACAGTACGATTTGCAAAACTGAGCACAAGGTGCTGGTTGAGGTTAGGCAGAGTAAAATTGGCCCCCCTCCTCTCTAACATCTTTAAGTGCTGTTAGCGCGCAGATGGCTTCCTTTAAAGTCAAAGGCTGGGGTTTTACTGGAGTCGCTTGTTTTTGTGAGTGAGGAAAAAGTGAACAAACATAACATAAGTGATTGTAACCTGAGTCACGCGTGAATTTCCTAACTAAACCTAGCCAGATATTAGTAGAAAATGCATCGTCAATATTAGCCAAGGAAGTCCATTGATTTGTCATAATTTCAAGCGTTTCGGTCAAAGGTTGTCTATGTGGAATGTCAGATATGGGCGATGGAATTATTTTTATATAAAACATGTATATAAATATATGTATAATATGTATATAAAGTATGTCTTTCACCTGTGTAAACATAGCATATGTAGATTTCAGCTCGCCCACCATGTAACCCCCCTTCCCTACACAAGAAATAGTCGCAAGGGTTAAGCATGCAAGTAGAGGTCATATTAGCCATTACAGTGATATTTGATCTACCGTACTTATTGTAGTGTGAGCGCCATAGTTCTCTGGAAGTGTCATCTGCCGAGCGCATCTCGCGGCGTTTTCCCCCCTCTGTGCTGCATGAGTGACTTCAATGTGTGTGGGTGTGGCAGTGGTATTTGGGAAGGTTTTGTTAGCAGAGGTCATTACGTCAATCAATTGTTTATCATATCTTTCTAATATCACAAACGCAACCACCACAAATGCAGTAACAAAAATAAAAACACCACAAACTCTGAACCCCCGAATTGTCGTGGAGGGTACCATTTCCGTCGTTTCCGGTCTGACTGCTCCATTAGTCGTTTTTCTCAACCACCAATCGTTTTGTGGAAACAAAAGTGGAAAGAAAATACACTCTCCTCTGAAGCCTCAGAGAAGTCAAACAGTCTGTCAGTACCTAAACTGTGTGTGTTTTTTATTGCTGAACAGAAGTGCAGAGTGAATTGTTCCTTCAGTATTCAGCGTCACTGTTGTTTCCTGCAAAAAGTTTAATCAGTGGCCATACCAGTTTGTAGGTCAATCTTTCACTCTTTGATGCAAGGTGAAGTTATCACCCTTTTCCCACGCAGTCTTCTCGTCGGTTGCTGAGAGTAGCACAGAATCGCCGTCTGTCAGGCTTGCTCTCAGTTCTCCCCCGTAGGCGACACAACGGAAAGTGTTGTCGCTTGATGTGAGTTATCGCAAACCCAGCTGTAGGTTATCGCAAACCTAGCTGTAGGTTATCGCAAACCTAGCTGTAGGTTATCGCAAACCTAGCTGCTCCTCTCCGGATCAGGAACGCTGCTCCTTTCTGGGTCAGGAACCTGCTTGCAGTGTGTGGCGTGAATCCATGTGGCTCTCTCTGCTATCTTCTCTGCCGTGGGTGTCCATTCTCCTCCTGCTGTCCTTCACTAGCACCAGGTCTCCTGGTTTGAGTTGATGCAGCGCCCATTCCACTTTCCTTGGCAAGTCTGCTAAAAACCCTGGAAACTCATGGTAGAGAGAGTGCAGAAGAAAATTGTACACAACATTTCACCTGTCCTTTTCGCACTGAGCGGTGGAGGGAAGATGTCCTATCCCTAAAGATGTTTTTGTTACTCTTAAGGGTTGTTTAGTGCAAATCAATCAGATTTAGAAAAATACAAAGACTGTATTTAAAATAACTAAGGACTGGGAAAATAAAAAATGAACACAACAATGTTTTGGTACTGCATGACTATCATAGACATATCAATTATTTAGTATTTGATCTTAATTATGACTCCTCAGAGCTGTCAGTGATGATGGTACTAAAAGGTTTCCCCATCACACTATCCTATTTTAATAATATTTTGAAGCCAACACTACAAACTTAGTTATGAGCATTTTATTAGGCCTTTAATGTTGAAAAGCTACCATGCAAGTAGTGATGTCATTTAAAGCTACAGCTAGCTGGCCACTTGGATAAAAACATCTCAATATTTGTTTACACCAATCAGATCATTTGTGGAATCAAATCCACCTCCCTCTGTCTCTTCCTGGTGTTCCTAATAGCATTAGGGAAAACTTTCCCATATTTCAGCTAATTTTGCATTACTAAAATACGTTCCTGAAAGGATTTTAGGTGAGAAATAGGCAATGAACTAACAGAATATTGATCATTTTTATTCAATTTGACATTCAGTTTTACTGCAGTTCATGAGCAGTCATTTGAGACTATGCAGAGATTCCTCGGCTCTGATTGGTAGTTGTTCTTGGAAACTTAGGAAAACAGAGGAACATTATCTTTTCACAGACTGTCTGTGTAATGTGCTACTGTTTTTTGTCTAAACCAAGTACCAACTGAACTTTAACTGTTACTAAAATTTACTTAAAAATTCAAATGATGTGAACACTTTATACTTTAAACATCTTATTTATGAAGCTACTATTATCCCTCCTGTTTGAGGCATGTAAAACACATGACTCAAACTCTCAGTATATATAAATAATGTTTAGTGGTTTCTCCATTAACACTGTCCTGTCTTACACAGAAATACCTGTATAAAAGCAACAAAAGTTAAAACACCAATCACCAAAACAAAACGTTTTCAACATCATGTTAATAGTTTAAACAATTTTATCATATAGTAACTCAAATGCAACCAAAATCTATAGTGCAGTTCTGCTGAAATCCCACTAGAGTACAATATTAAATGCTGATAGAATGTAATCTCTATAAACCCGAATCAGTTTCAATATTGTCTTAACCAATAAGCTCAGATAAACCCAACAAAGCTATGTAGTTTATCTTATTTATCATGTTTGCAACACAAGGTAATACTAATTGCTGTCTAGTATTTAGCATAGTCACAACTTTCAACTAAGCACTGAGTGCTTTAGTCTATTTATCCAATTTGTATCTAGAAAACATATCACATTGTACGATCTATGACAAGAACGTGTATCAAAATCATCATTGCTGAACCTAAATTCGAAATCCAAATGTCTCCTTCCTCCACATGCACAACTCCTCCCCCATCTTATTTTTGGGTGTGTGTGTGCAAGCCCCCATCTTAGCTGCTCCCTGTAAGGAAAAGAAAACAACACTCCTCCTGTTGCATTGTAACACACATCTATTCAACGCCTCTAAGAAAATGTTGTAGCAATCCTGTCAGCCAAATAAATGGTTTTAGCAGCTAATTGATTTGTAGGTATATTGGAAAGACAGTTCAACAATGATAATACAGTAATAAACATGTTTCATGTACCAAAAAATCCCAATTTAGTCTTACCCCAAACTATATGTCAGATCACAGTGATATCTAACTGTTTTTGACAAAAACTCCAATGTTCTCTCCATCTAAAAAAAATTATTGTGTGCACACCGTTTATCAAAATATGGTTAAAAATGACTCCAACAGCCAATGAGGAGTTAAGAAAACGAGAACCCGTACGGTTACATCGATCGCTTCCTGTTTTATCGGATACTGATGTTTTTGAGGCCAGTATTCGGAGCGTCGTTTTTGATGACCACAATTTTCCCTAAGAGGCAACGCGGTACCCTGAGGCAAAAAATTGGTGAAGCATCAACTGGAAAAAGCGTTATTTTTACCGTGGAAAAGTGTGTGTTAGGCACAGACTTCACCCAAACGGTGAACACTGCAGGCCCAAACACGCGCTGTGGCGAACGTTTTCTTCATAACAATCCGTCCAGTCAGTCAGTCTAGTAAGTCATAAAAATGTCCTGATTTAGTCTCCTGATCTGTAAGAGACAAAGATGAAAAAATATGAGACAGTTAAGTGAGAGTGAGACTCTTCCAGTAGACAAGAACACTCCCGCTCATTCATTAAAAATGTCCTGTTTTTTTCCCAAAAAAAAACTCTTCTGCTTCAGCTGTGACAAAAATGAAAACAAAAGAAGCACAGTGTGATTGTTATGGCTTCATGTGTACCTTTGTAGGCAAAAACATACTTCCTCTCAGCCAGGAGGTTAACAGGCTGGCAAAGAGAAACACTTGAAATGTAAACAAAAGTGTGCATTTTCCAATGTGTCAAGAATAATCAGTCAAAGAATGATTTTTATCAAGACGCACAACTGGAAACATGGAAACAACCCTAATACCAAAATAGACACCTTAAGTGTCTGCCTATAAGTTTACAACTCATACTTTGTAGGAAACAAAACTGAGCCTTTTTCTATTTGTTTTATGGATCCTAAAGATCAGTAATACACATAAAAGCATAAGAGTGGTTCATTCCTTTTTTCTAGACTTTCCAGAGAAGAAATAAAAACAACAACCACTAGTCTGTCAGAAAACTTTCTGATTTGTCGTTCAGTTTTACCTAAAAATAGAATTAGTAAACTCAATTTACCCAATAAGGAAATGACCAGTGAGCTGCTGTATGTCAATCCTTTTAAAACTCTAATAATTACATTTATAACCCCATGGTGTCAAATACCAAAAATGAAGTGGGCCTACTATAACTATACACAATTAGGCATCTCTTATAGGATTTAAAAAGATCAGTATGTTGGTTAAACCTGTCTATAACAATCTTTTTACCCTATCGATTTGTCCCTAATAGCAAACAAAAAAAACTGTGTATCAGTGCGAAGCATTTCTTCATTGCATGAAGCTGTGTGCGTGTCTATGAATGTGTCTGTGTTACCGTCCTCAGTCAGCTTTGAGACTCAGTTAGTCAGCGTGTTGTTTTCCCTCTGAGATGTTTTTGCTTTTTTCTTCGGGCAGTTACATACCCAATGTTCAAAGTCCTTGCAGTACCAACAGTGGTCTGGGTTGTAGGGCTCATTATTTCGTCCACGGTACCCTCCTCGGCCTCCTGGCCTGGCGCGACCACGCTCTTTGTGGCCGCGGCCTTTTTCGGGTCCGCGCTCCATATGTTGCCCACCAGCCTGTTGTTAACATGCAGACATACGCTTCAAACATGGTTTTGTCAAGTCTCTTACTTTGTTTGTTCTTTCTTTGGTCCTGTTGTTCCTTTCCACCTGATGCAGAGTGGACTGCTGTGGCGGTTCTGTCCGGTAGTCGGGTCTGAGGTTTTGGACGGCGGTGCACAGAATTATGTGTCCTCTTCGTCCTCTCTCTTTCCCAGCTCGTCCTTCCTGGTTGTATAGGACTGGAAAACTCAGAATATGGACTTGGGTTAGGTTGTGGAGCTGATGAGGAGGTTATAGGTGTATGTGTGTTATAGCATTCTTTCCCTGTATCTACTTTACGTTTCTTCCATCCATACATTGAAACATTCACAATCCTTCTTAATTTGGTTTAAAACCTATTGTTTCAATCGTTTTTCTTTCTTTCAGCTTTCTCTCTGCACCTTCCATTCTTAATTTTACATCACTAAATTAACCATTTTCTGGGGAACCATAACTTTTTGACTAATCAGATAGGCATCTCAAACAACTTTGTCCATATTTCCGTTCCATTTCCCCCACGATCGGGCCCCCTGGGCCTGTGATTTAAAACTTTTAGTTTGAAAGACCAGTAATCTACTAGGCAGGAAGGGTCCAACAAAAGATGAAAGCAACTTTTTGAGGTTGCACTTTGTTCCCGCTTCTCTGACAGCAATTACGGAGTTTCCCATTTTCACCAAAAGTCAAGTAGCTACTTTTACAATCAGGACCGTCGTCCCAAAGGCCCCGTTTATTGGAAAACTGAGAAAAATCCTAGACCTGTGCGTTTCTCAATCAAGACCAACTGTGAGAAAACGCGTCTCCAACAGTTTTCTATTGAACCAAAACTGCCAAAATTCTGGTCAGCTTGCTCTCCCACAAACTATTTTGGGAGAAAAAGCTGTCCTTAACAGTGACCTGCCCGTTCCTTGAAACCAATCCTTCCCTACCTCTCCACACGCTCATCTACATAAGAGCCTAGGTCATTTTGGCGGTTTACGCGAGTGTGTGGAAATGGTATTCAGGAAAGTAATGCCCGTTGGTAGGTTCGCGGTCTCTGTTCAACAGTTTTCTAATGAACCAAAACTGCCAAAATTCTTCACCTCGAACCGGAGGAAACTGAGGAAATATGTCCGTTTTTCTTTGCCGAAATGCCTCCTGTAATAGTCCTTATTTCTGGTTATTGAATGGTTAAAATCACCCCTTTAATAAACTAAATAAAACATAAAAACCCAGTTTCAATTTCTCAAATCCAACTCAGTCTTTGTTTTCCCTGGTTCTTCATCAATCATTATGTTTCTTTACAATTATGATTCTTCTCAATTTGTTTTTAGGGTTCGTTTAAAAAATATTGAATTTCCAATTAAATCCGTTAAAATTTGATCTTACCCGTGTTGGTTGAAATTGTTTTCCGTTCGTTTGGAATGGAGTGGAACAGTCGAGAGTCTCTCCCCTCCCTGACCTCTTTCTCTCAAGAAAACCCTTTTTATGGTCGAGGTTAGAGGCAGGAGATTAATCTCCTGGTTCGCGAGACTTCAGGGCCCGGAGAGATCTCTTCTTGTGTCCATCCATCCCGGGTTTCGGCACCAAATTGTTGTGGAAGTTATCTCGGTTCAACACGGTGTAAGTAAATAAAAGGTTTAAAGCTTGTAGTGAAACAAATGAAGACCATCGAGCAGAAACCAAAGTCTGGTTATAGAGTGTTTATTCTCATTTGCAAATGGAGAAACGCTGTAACACAGCCACCTCGGTGGCTATGCAAGAGCGCTCTGAGTCTTTAACTCACAGAAAAACCAACATATAGAGAATCAAAACAAATGGTGACAGCCTTCCCTTCCCCCCCCCCCCTCATGGATCTTACAAAGACCCAGTTACACAAACAAAAAGCAAAGAGTCATGTCATGCCTTTTGGCCAAGTTAAAACCCAAGTCATAACACCTTTCCTTGTATCAGCTGCCGGGGAATAGAAAACTGTTTTAGAGACACTGTAGGATATTGTTTACGGTGTCTAATCTAAACTTGTTCTAAACACACGTCAGTAAAGACCTTGCGAAAAAGACACTTCAGTCTTCAGTTAATCAAAGTTTATAGTTTTAGCTGTTCATCTGTTAGAAACCTTTTTCTTAAGTTAACACATACAGTAATCAGATAAATCCTAATAAAAGAATGTGCTTTAGAAGTATTTTTGCCATTACATTACGTTGCTATGGACGCAGGATTCCAACCGTAGAGACGGAACGGACTATTTTCTTTAGCGGAAGCAATAACATCGTATTTAAATCAATGAAATCCTTTTTAAATCAATATTTTGTGTCAAATTATTGATTTATTTGGAAAGTATCATCGGCCTGTGACCTTCAGCACTCACTGGATCGGTTTGCAGCCGAGTGTGAAGCGGCTGGGATGAGGATCAGCACCTCTAAATCTGAGGCCATGGTTCTCAGCAGGAAACCGATGGAGTGCCTTCTCCAGGTAGGGAATGAGTCCTTACCCCAAGTGAAGGAGTTTAAGTACCTTGGGGTCTTGTTCGCGAGTGAGGGGACAATGGAGCGGGAGATTGGTCGGAGAATCGGTGCAGGAGAATCGTTACATTCAATTTATTAATCAATCAATCAAACTTTATTTATAGAGCACTTTTCATACATGTAAAATGTAGCACAAATCGCACCGTTGTGAAGAAAAGAGAGCTGAGCCAGAAGGCAAAGCTCTCGATCTACCGGTCAGTTTTCATTCCTACCCTCACCTATGGTCATGAAGGCTGGGTCATGACCCAAAGAACGAGATCCAGGGTACAAGCGGCTGAAATGGGTTTCCTCAGGAGGGGGGCTGGCGTCTCCCTTAGAGATAGGGTGAGAAGCTCAGTCATCTGTGAGGAGCTTGGAGTAGAGCCGCTGCTCCTTCACGTCGAAAGGAGCCAGTTGAGGTGGTTCGGGCATCTGGTAAGGATGCCCCCTGGGCGCCTCCCTAGGGAGGTGTTCCAGGCACGTCCAGCTGGGAGGAGACCTCGGGGAAGACCCAGGACTAGGTGGAGGGATTATATCTCCAACCTGGCCTGGGAACGCCTCGGGATCCCCCAGTCAGAGCTGGTTAATGTGAAAAAGGGAAATGGAAGTTTGGGGTCCCCTGCTGGAGCTGCTCCCCCCGTGACCCGACACCGGATAAGCGGACGAAGATGGATGGATGGATGCGGTAAAAAAATTAAATAAAATCATTTATTTATTATACAAAGAGGCAGATTCTTACCTGCCTTTTGTCCACACAACACTGTCTTGAAATTGAGGATCCTTAACGGACAGCAGACAGTACTACTCAAAGGCGGCAAAGTTGTTGCTGGGCAGACTTCTTTCTTTTACTCGGTGATGGGGGTGGAGCCTTCCAGATGTGCGCTGCACAGTGGAGTGCGCACTGCTTACTTGAGGGTTTGAACATTTTGTAGGGAAACCATTAGCAGACTTGTCTGTTGAAAGTCGTATAGTGCTTAAGACCACTATTAAATTGCTATGGCTACCCTTCTAAATAGCTTAATAAATTCTGTATAAAAGTGGACCTAGCCCAACGGCTATTGTTAAAAATAGCATCCATGTCTGACATAATCAATTTATATCTTAGGAGTGGAGCCCAGCTGGAGCCCACTTAGTTTATCCCATCTACTGCCAATGTGGGGCCCAACAACAAAGCCCACTCTGGGCCCAAGCCCAGACGAAGCCCAAATAGCCCAAGTGAGGCCCACATGGCCCCCAACTGGACGCGTTTGCAGTGTTGTGAGACAGGGTGTATTCACCACACTCTGCAAATTTACCTCAAGTTTAAACAAGCTGGAAGAGAGCTCCTTGTTGGTTAACATTTCATTGAACATATAGGCTGCCATTTTAAACATGTCATTAACATTGTCAAACAGTCGTAGTTTTGTTAGGTTTTTGTGCCTAAACTAAACCTAACTTTAGAAAAAGTAAAAAATAACACGTTACTTTTCCTCTGTTTAAGAAGGTGACGTTGAATGTGACAAAATGACTATAAATGGAGGGACCCCCTCTCTTTGTGTGTGTGTGTGTGTGTGTGTGTGTGTGTGTGTGTGTGTGTGTGTGTGTGTGTGTGTGTGTTTGTGTGTGTGTGTCAGACATGGGGGACTCGAGTCACATGACTTGACTCGAGTCGCAAATTTTAGGACTTGAGACTTGCTTGATAAACATTCATAAAAGACTCGACTTGACTTTGACTTGATATTCATAACTTGAGACTTGACTTAGACTTGAGTCAAATGACTTGAAATGACTTGATTTTCTGTTTAATAAATATATATTTTTTTCCCCTCTGATATTGAGGAGGAGTTAACGTTACACACGGCGGCAGACCTGCAGTAAACGAGACTGGCTACGGCTGTTATTTAACGTCATGGATTCCTCTGCACCGAAAATAATAAAGTTTGGCTATAAGGATTACACATCTGACCAGGCAAAGAAGAAACGGACGGCAGTTTACAAGGTCTGCAGTACAAAAATACTCCGACGTCAACCACCACCGCGGCGAATTTCATCAGACACTTCAAATCTGGAGAGATTCAGGTTCCAGTCCGCATATTCAGCTGAACCACTATTGGGACGCTTGTGATGAACAGAACTCCCTTCAGTTTTAGGCCATGAATAAGCACCTCCCCCCCCCCCCCCCCCCCCCTTTGTTCAAGGTGGCGGTAAGAACGAATACAACTAGGCACACTGTATACATACACACAACAAACTGCTCTCTCTCTTTCTCTCTCTCTCTCTCTCTCTCTCTCACACACACACACACACACACACACACACACTTGCGCAGATGAAGTATGTGAATAAAGCTAGGCACACATACACACACAACACACTGCACTCTCACACACACACCACATGCACACATTCACTCACCAATATTAATAACTTTTCATTCACTCTCTCTCTCAAACACCACACATTCACTCACAAATACACTGACAAATATTAATATATAGTCTACTATTCAATCTCTCCAAATTATGCAAAGGTGGTGATTCAGCTACTCTTAAAGAATATGTTGTTTTTCTTTAAGAGAAGGAAAGGTTAAATGTGTTTCTGTCCCATAAAAGTGAGGCATGTTTGAAGAATATTATTAGACTTAGAAACCATTATACTTGAATTGTTTGAATGAATTTCATGATTTGGTGTCATATTGAACAAATATGTATGTTGATTTTTTTTTGTTGGCCTAATATCAGTTCTATTTCATCCTTACTGACCGCCAGAGGCAGTGCTTACACTGAATATATTCCGTATCGCGCTTGCGCAGGTCGAGTATTTATATCAACAAAGTCACCTGTGACCTCGGGGTGACCCTAGCCAAGGTATTAAGTTCCGGTGTCACCCAGAGCTCATTCCTTTTTCATCTTCTCGCTATGCAGGTCGTCTGCCATCTGTGGCAGCATTAAGCATTAGCTTAAGTTGGAATTGTTGCAATGCTCGCCGCTTGTAGCCTTGCAACTACGGTCGGAGTTGCGGGTTTTTCGCCCTCCAAAGGCTGCGGCTGGGCTGTCCCTCTTCAGGGACGGTGTGTTTGCCGTTCGGCTTCGGACGAAGCCCCGGACCGGCGGATACTCCGGACCCACCCATGGCTTCTACGCTCGGTAATACCGTCCTCTTTGTACAATTGTTTGTTTTGACTGTCACTCGCCGCTTTCGCTGTGTGGCGTTAATCTCCTTAAACTGATACCGTGTAAACTCCTTTATTAACGGGAGCGTGTTCGCTCGGTGTTAATGTAGCTGTCTTATTTACCAGTGTAACATATTCACCTACACGTAGTATTGTGTCAGTGAGGGCAGTGTGCTTGCTGCCCACTACTGTGTACAAATGTTTGTGTCGCTGGCTGAGCGCATGTGCTGAGCGACATTAATGGCCTTATCTGTTTTAGTGTAACGTCAATTACTAACGTGAGCGTGTCCGCTCGGTGTTATTATTTACTGTAATTATAACCGCTGTCATGTACCGTGACCCGGTAACTAGACGTGCGTTTCTACATGCTGTGTTGCTTTATTCTGGTGTTGCCACTCTTACTATTAACAACACCCAGAGCGACCGTATGGTGGCTGAGTAAGCTATCATTACGTACATGCCACGTTTCTAGATGGCGCTCCTAGAGCCACACCAATATGTTACAACCACGTTTATCACATTGTGTCTGTGAAAGGAGTGTCCTCGCTTCCTTCTCCTTTTATACGATCGTTTATTTCACCCTGGCTGGGCGCTTTGGCTGTGCTACATGCCGCTTATTTCCTTATCTGATATTGCGCTGATCCGTTTTGCCGTGAGTGTGTTCGCTCAGTGCTAACGTTACGGTAAGCTGTATTGCTTACCAGTGTAACACCTTCACCTACCAGTCATATTGTGTCGGTGACGGCAGCGTGTTGGCCCTCTCCTGTACAATTGTTTAACTGTGGCTGGACGCTCTCGCTATGCTGCCTGTAGCCAATATCCTTACCTGATATTGCGCTAATCCGTTATTGCAGTGAGCGTGTTCGCTGAGTGCTAATGTTACGGTAGCTGTATTAATTGCCAGTGTAATGCATTCACCTACAAGTCTATTGTGTCAGTGATGGCAGCGTGTTCGCTCCCCTCTCCTGTGCAATTGTTTAACGGTGACGGGGCGCTTTCGCTTGTGCTTTAGTGACATTACTGCTCTTACCCGATAAAGTAACCTCCATTGCTAACGTGAGCGTGTTCTCTCTGCGTTACTAATTGCTGTACCTGTAAATGCCAGTTTCACATGTGTAAGGAGTGTCCTCGCTCCCCTCTCACTATGGCCTATTGTTGTCCATCGGCCACAGGTAGCAGCGTGCTCTTGCTCGAGCTGACGTGGTGGGTCGCTGGCTGGAGTGTATCCGTTTTTCTGACTGCTAATGTACAGTGACGAAAGTGTTCTCGCTTTCTCCTCACTGCGTGTGCCGTTTCTTGTTTGCCTGCCAGTTAGACTTACAGGTTACATTCAACACTATGTTTTTTCTCTCATCGGAGTGCTCTCGCTCTGACTGACTGCCGTTGGCCATCACTCGGTGGTGGAGTTTCCTCACTGTTGTTATGGACTCTCATAATTGTAGTGTGTTTGGTTCCTCCTTCAAAATACTGGCGGCCATGACCTCTGGTCAGCCGGGGAGGCTGCTGGTGCTCAGTGAAGGAGGCTAAACCTGTCAGGCTGTCTGGTGGACTTGCTGACTGCGGAGTTGGGCCAGATGAAGTCTCTCTTTCGGAGGGCCACTCCATTCAGGTGCTGGTGTAGTGGAGGCTGCTCCGCTATTCATCCACCGTTCACCCACTGCTCAGCTTGCGGCTGAAGGGGATATGGTTTCTATTTCTTCGGGTCTGGCTCTCGTTCCTCGGCTCATAACTCATTGGATGGGGCCGATGCCAGCTCCATGGGGTCCAGCATTCGCGCAGCGTTGGCACGCTTGCAGCTGGATGTGGGGCACCCCGAACTGGCGCAGGCTAGTGCTTTCTTCAGGCACCCCTGCTGCCTTTCATGTTCGTCCCTCTGATGTATATCTAACGGAGCTACATGCATGTTGGAGAGATTATAAAGCTCTCTCCTGTCCTGCATCTGATGCCAGGACTCTGGCAGTCATTCAGGATGCGGCAAAATTCATGCAGCTGTTGAACAGACTGTTGCCTCCCTCATCGTTTCCCCTAACGTGGCTCTGAGGCCGGATGCCAGGTGCACTCGACCACAGTGTCTTGGCACTGACGACCTTCTGTAAGGCGTATGATACTGCGGCACGTATGGACCGCATTGGTAACTCCCTCTCTCACCTCATGCTTGCCGTCTCAGCTTCTTCGCAACGGGCAGCATTCAACGCTTCCTCCACCAGTTTCAGCGATGCTTCTCTGCAGGCTTTCGCTCTTATGTATGGGGTACTTGGGTGCCTCCTGTCCAGTTTGGCTCAGACTCGCCGCCAGGTGTGGCTTGCACAGTCACCACTTTCTGAGACATGTAGTGGGACCCTCGGTTGTGGTCCTTGTGGAGCTCGGGGGAACTTTTTGGCTCAGCTACATTACAAGTACTTGAGCGGACTGTCCAGGCTAGTCAGACCATACAGTAATTCCCTGGTCTTCGCTGGGTCATGCCCCCTGCTAGCCAGCCAAGGGGATCCGCATCTGCCCCCAGGGGCCGCTTCAGCTCACCGACATACCCCAGGGGCCACCATGGGACTTGGCGCCTCATGTGAGGCCAGTTCTCTACCTTCGCGAGCCTGCTCGCTTTCCCCCTTCGCAGCCTCGGGCTGTGGGGCCTAATCGTCGCCCCCCAGGGCCTTCTAAGGCTGGGGGGGGCAGGCATTGAAGCCTTGGGGCCGGCTGTCGGACGCTTCTCCCAGCGGCACATTTCTGGCTGGGCAACCCTTGCTTCGGATCCTTCGGTGGCTTCCACCTTTGCCCAGGGGTACAAGCTTAAGTTCTGACACCGGCCCCCATCCTTCAGCCGGGTCAAGATGACCATCATCAGGGACCCGGCACAGACTCTAGCCCTGGAACGGGAAATGTTCTCTCTCATGTCCAAGGGCGCAATAGAACCGGTGGACCTATCTCGGCCCGGGGGTTCTACTCAATTTATTTTCTGGTCCAGAAGAATTGTAACGGGCTTCGCCCGGTTCTGGATCTACGGCGACTCAACACATATTTGAATGGGTTGCCGTTCCACATGCTGAGCACATCAGATGTTCTTCGTGCTGTTGCCAAAGACGACTGGTTCACGTCCATAGATTTGACGGATGCTTATTTTCATGTTCCTATTGTGCCTCACCACAGGCATTCTCTTCGTTTTGCCTTCCAAGGCAATCACTATCAGTTCTGGGTCCTCCCATTCGGTCTGTCCCTCTCTCCTCGAGTGTTCACCAGGTGCATGACGGCAGCCCTCTCACCCCTGCAGTCGCAGGGCATGGAGATCCTGCTGTATTTAGACCGGTTGCTTTATGCCCAGGCTCCAGGCGGCCATGACGCATCTCGCCTTCTGTCACATGTGGCCCAACTGGGTCTCATGGTGGACTTAGAGAAGAGTTCTCTGACTCCTTCTCAGAGCACAACCTTCATTGGTGTGGTTCTGAACAGCGTCACTATGAAGGCCTGTCTGTCGTTACAGCACATAGACGACATCCTCTGCCTCCTTCCTCTTTTCCACGAGGGCAGGATGCTACCCTACGGCCATTTTCTTCGCCTCTGACAGCCGCCTTAGCTGTTGTTCCCTTGGGCTTACTCTCTGCGCCCTCTGGAGATGGTTGAACAGTTTCCACTTAGATGCCAAGTGGCACAGGCACGGACGACTAAATGTGTCCTACACAGGACGGCTTAGGGCCTGTGGTATGGTCACGGGGCCCTTAAGCACATTGTTGTGATGGAGCTATGGGCTGGGCACCTGGCTCTGCGGTATTTCCTGCCGTACCTGAGGGGAAGGCACATGATCGTCAGGTCGAACTACGCCTCGACGGTCTTTCACATAAACCATCAAGGGGACACTAGATCCCCACAGTTACTGCGGGTTCCCCTGGCTCTTCTGATATGAGCTGCCCCTCGCCTGACCGGCCTGCGGGGAATGTTTTTGCCTGGGGAGTGGAACCTGGTCGCAGTCTTCCTCTCTCATCAGAAGCCCCACCGGAGGAGTGGCGGCTTCATCCAAATATGGACCCCTGTCGCCTTCGGCTGTGGTTTGGCTGCTGAAGGGCCTGACCTGCTGTTGACAGGTTGCGTAGTGCCTGTCAGAGATAGTATCCTGACTGCCAGATCCCGGTCTACTCGTCTGTAGTACGGGAATGGGTGGTAACTTTGTTCTGGGTGGTGTACGGCTCGTACTTGTACCCAGTGCATTGCTTTGTGCCTGACATCCTTGTGTTCCTGCAGACCCTCCTGGGCGGTGGACGGTCTTCTAAGAGGTTCTAACCTAAAGGTCTATGGAGCTGCCATTTTGTTGCAGCATGTTGCGATTGACATTAACTGTGGGGAGCCACAGGTCATATCCCGCTTCTTATATGGGGCTCTGGGGGTTGAGTCCCTTGAGCGCCCAAAGGGTGCTGGATGCCCTTTACTCGCCTCCCTTTGACCTTGGCACAGGTAGAGCTGAGGTGGTTGGCAGCCTAGGCTGCATTTCTCCTTGCCATCACTTCCGCGGAACGTGTTGGCAGGCTACATGCCTCGTTCATCAGCGATTCCTGTTGAGGTGGTACTTGGATGGCTCTGGTGTCACTTTGTGACCTATTACAGCGTTCCTCCCGAATGTGCTGGCACGCTCACGCCTCGATCAGCCTATCCACCTGACGCGTGTTTTACCCCCCTTCTAGAGATGGAGGGGCCGAATCAAATCTGTTGTGCCCAGTGCGGGCCCTTAAGGTTTGAGTGGACACTGAGTGTGTCAGTCTGAACACCTTTCGTCTGTTGTGGTGGTCGTATGACGGGCTGTGCTCTCTCGAAACAGCGCCTGTCCCACTGGATTGTGGAGGCCATCGCCTCTGCATACGGAGCGCGTGGTCAGTCCCTACCATCCGGAGTGAAATACCACTCTACCAGGAGTGTCTCCACGTCGTGGGCGACTGGAGAGGTGTGCCCTGGAAGGACATATGTGCCGCGGCCTCATGGGCGTCGTCGAGCACATCTGCACGATTTACAGAGTGATTGTTGCCGCCCCCCCATCCTTTGGATGTGGTCCTGCGGCCAAGGTCCTCTGCTGCATCCCTGTGGGGTGGGTACTCAGGCTTCCTCGTGACTCTGTTGGTATGAGTCATCCAGTGTAAGCACTGCCTCTGGCGGTCAGTAAGGATGAAATAGAACGAAAGTTACGAATGTAACTACGGTTCTATGAATCCTGGATGACCGCCAGAGTTCTTGGTCACTCGGAATCTTGCGGACCCGCGAGAAGATTCTGAAGGAATGAGCTCTGGGTGACACCGGAACTTAATACCTTGGCTAGGGTCACCCCGAGGTCACAGGTGACTTTGTTGATATAAATACTCGACCTGCGCAAGCGCGATACGGAATATATTCAGTGTAAGCACTGCCTCTGGCGGTCATCCAGGATTCATAGAACCGAAGTTACATTCGTAACTTTCGTTTTAGGCTGTGCTTTTTAAAATCGTTATACATTTAAACTGTTCAGATATGTGTGGCTTGGATGCAATGTCTTTTGAATATTGAGTAGGAAAAAATGCAAATAAAACTCCAGCAGTTATAACCACTGTCTTTAGCTTGTTTAAAAATGGAAACTTTTGTATGACTTGACTTGACTTGCTTGACCAAAGCTATGACTTGACTTGACTTGCTTGATTGTCACACAAAATGACTTAGACTTGCTTGAGACTTGAAGGTTAAGACTTGAGACTTGCTTGTGACTTGCCCATGTGTGACTTACTCCCATCTCTGGTGTGTGTGTGTTGGATTTTGGATATTAATAAACGTGAATAAAACTAAAAGGCCCGCAGAATAAAGGTTAGGGGAAAAACAACATGTCCATGAAGCTGGCTTCACTTTTTTCATGTCACACAATAAAAGTTTAGCTTAAATTCACTCAGAGCATTTCACTAAGAGGAAACTCAACAAAAAGGCTTTTTTGCTGACACTATATCAAACAAAAGCCTGACACTATATCATATTGAGCTGCTGACACTTGGGTTTCATATTAAGTGCTTTGGGGTCCTGTAGTAGTAGGTAATTTTGGGGTACAATGGTTCTGGAGAAAGCTACAAGCAGCAATACCACAGGCCAAGCAGTCGGCCCGTTCCAAACAGACACATTTTGAATGGTCAATGCACTAGTTCTTTTAACTCTCAAGAAAGAATGCAGAATAATAAGCCCCTCTGGCTTGAGTATTTTGTTTAGTCGTCATTTCTCTCTCCGTCTGAAGGGGACGAGGCTCTCTGTCCTTCAGCGTCACATGCATGCCATGATTACATTTGGTGTAGCTGTATTGTTGTCTGTATGGAAAATGTATACTTTTAGAGTCATAGGGCTTAAACTCGCTGTTTAGTGCCAGGAACAGGTTGAGATGACAAAAAGGAAAAAAATAGATGTGCAAATGTGTCATAAATTGGGAGAAAAACAGGCGAGCTGTGACCCTGGGAGGAAACCAGGAGAGGGCAATGAAAAACAGGAGTCTCCTGGGGAAAATGGGGAGGGTTTGCAAGTATGACTACAGAAGTAGTCTGCAAAACTATTAGAGTCTTGCTACCAGCTCTGGAATTAGCGGTATACGAGCGGTTATTTAACGTGATTATTGTCTTTATTCTTATTATTTTCCAGTAAATAAACATAAATCTATCAGCACATAGGCAGAACTTGTTAACACAAGGTACAATGACGAACTGACACCAGACAAAGACGAGCACAGACTAACTTTACTTCTCTTCACACACCTGGCACAGAAGGGGACGTAGTAGTAGAAATGGTGCCATACCACGAGTTGATGCTGTGATTTTGACAAGGTATTAACAATCACAAGTAGTTGTAAACATATAAATACTGGTGTGACCCCCCCGTGCGTAATGCTGCATGATGGCCCTGCAGGAGGACGTACCGCTAATGGCAGAATCAGGAGATAAAGAGACTTCAGGGACCACGACTATGACTGACTAATATACCGATTTACATTCCCTAAAGCTGAGCTCTTGATCTCTGTACAGATCGTACGCCATTTTGGCCTTTTGGGCGTACGTACACTTTTAGTAAGGATCCTACGCACAGTTTTATAAACAAGACCCCAGGACTAGTCAAGACCGAGTCCAAATGAGAGACAGAAAAATAGAATCCTCTTCAAGACCACTTAAGATAATGTAACTATGTAGGTTCACTTTTCAAGTAAATAAGGCCCTAGAATTGATGATATTCCTGCTGATGATGTTTGAGTTAAAGGCTTGTCAAGACTTATTTATTACCGAATTAATAATATGAAGCATCTTTTTAAAGATGTCATAGTGTGGATGTGGTGGAAGTGGCCTCAATGCAGACAGATCATTTTTCATTATTATTTTCAATAAGCACTGTAGGATCAAATTAGGCCATATTATTAACTTTACTTTAACTTTTAACAAGCAACACAGGTGTCACTGAAAGAATTTAGTTCCCTTTCTTAGACTTATTACCAGTGATGAGCAGTAACACGTTAGAAGTAATGTAATCCGATTATTTTTTTCAGGTACTGAGTAAAGTAAGGGATTACAATTGCAAAAACAGTAATTAGATTACTGTTACTTCCCCGTAAGCAGGCTGCGTTACTGCGTTACTTAACCGTGATTTTGTTTGGTGAGACTGTCTCGTGAGTGACGATGACGTATGAGCGCCGCGACGTCAGTGTAAACACCGACATGTGTAGTGTTGAACAAGAGACAACATGGAGCGCGGGAGAGAGCAGGATCATGCACCCCCCCTCCCTCCCCCCAGGTGAAAATAGACTATAAAGGACAGGACTTAGTGCCGCTGAACTGAAGAAGCTCGTCGCTGGCTATATTGTCGAGGACATGCTGACAGTTAGGCTTTATGCTATAGCGTATTCAGGTTGTGCATCATGTTTTTGAAAAGTAACTTAGTAAAGTAACTAGTAAAGTAACTAATTACTTTTAAAAATAAGTAATCAGTAAAGTAACTGTATTACTCTCTTGGAGAAGAAATCGGTAACTAATTACTATTTCCAAGTAACTTGACCAACACTCCTTATTACTTGTCCTGAAGAATACTACAAAGTGCTCAGCAGCATGTGTGTCTGTGGCCTAAATGTAAATCCTCATGTGATGCAGCCAGGCGTGGTGTCTGTTCTAGAGGGATTTTGTTAAAAACAAATACCTGTTTTCTGAACAAGCGTGATTCGATGGTTTTATTACTTTAGATAAAAAGTATGTAATGCAGGAGTCCAGACTCGAGTCCTGCCTCGAGTCCAGCCTTGAGTCCAAACTCGAGTCCAGACTCGGGCTACGGCGTTGCAAGATGTGTGATGGATGAGTTAGTCGCCAACGTTTACCCTCATCCCAGGAGATACTTCTTAAATTTGTGTTCTCACATTTCAATTAGTTTATTTTTACTATGTTTACACAATGACGCTCGCGGGTGAAAACGGAAAAATATTTTATTAGATGTGCCTTTCGTTTATAAGGCGACGCCGTTTTTGGGGCTTAAAAATGCAAAAAAGTGAAACCACCCTCCAGTGGAGTGGAAATCTTAACAACGCTCCACCATCACATTACCGTCTAAACGGTAAAAACGTAAAACTCTGAGGACAGCGGTGTGGAGAGAGACGAGAAAAAGGCGTCCAGGTAGTCTGTTGTTACGGAGTAGGCTACAGAAATGATAGGCTCCTGTTATCTAAAAGATTTATAATGTAATGCCTCAATATTTAAATGATTTCGACAATGTGGATAAGGTTGTTATAGTTCGATGACCATATGTAGGCCTTATTTATTCCTCGTCTTTCCAGACAAAACTGTCAGACTTATTGTTCGCTTCGACATGTTTTGGTTTCGCGCTACTAAGGAGAGAAGTAGAAGGAAGGTTCTACGTAGACGTGCGGCCTTGGTGGTGTTGTGTGGCAGTGCCACCTAGCCGCCTGGCGTGCATACTACATTGAATTTCACACACTTTTGCGTCACCATATGCACGCAGATTTCCCCTCCAAAACTCTTGTCTAAACGCGGAATAAAAAGTGAGAACGCAACGCCACTTTTTGTGTTTTCTCTTCAGATCATTTCCATCTAAACATAGCCCTAGATGGATTTTGAATTAATGTAGCTGACATTGGACGGTGTTGGTATGTGGCTACGAGTCGTTTATCAAGATCAGGAAATCAACCTACCATTCTCCCGCTGATCTGGCCGGTCAAATTATCAGAGCAAACAGAGGAAATACGACCCACAGGAGCATTTTTATGGCGTTATTTTTTAGTCAAAAGTTATGAGCGTGTAACACATGCTCACGAGCACATTATGTTATTTCACACGCGCAAAAATGAACCTTCAGCTGGCATGATAAAAGTACTCGCGCACAAATTCAACAACCGAGAGGTGTAGGTAGCTGCGAGCGAGCGCCTTACTCTGCTTGTACAGTGGAATCCTGCTCGCGCGCAGCGGGCTTCTGCTCGCGGAGTGCTGTTTTGCTCGCGGAGTGGATTTCTGCTCGTTCAGCTGATTTCTGCTCGCTCGAGTACATGACTTTTGACAATTTGGGGGCGGAAACCAAGGAGGGCACTGACCCTCTTATGATTGGTCACTTTCACACAGGGACATCCTTGATTGACAGCTCTCATTACAGGAAGCACGGAGTCAAAGTATCTGACGGAGTTCAGTCATTCAGTTAACACTGCACAGTGGACGGAATGGCGGCGACACCTGAAGATGTAGGCGTAAGTGTGTTTGACAGTGTTATAGCCATTTAATCTGAAATTTGTTGAGAATAAACTCATTAAATATTGAGAATAAAGTCGTTGTGTTTCGAGAAAAAACTCATTAAATATTGAGAAAAAAACTCGAAATACAACGACTTTATTCTCAATATTTAATGAGTTTATTCTCAACAAATTTCAGATTAAATGGCTATAACACTGTCAAACACACAGCCCCCACCATATCATCAATATCACTTACGCCTACATCTTCAGGTGTCGCCGCCATTCCGTCCACTGTGCAGTGTTAACTGAATGACTGAACTCCGTCAGATACTTTGACTCCGTGCTTCCTGTAATGAGAGCTGTCAATCAAGGATGTCCCTGTGTGAAAGTGACCAATCATAAGAGGGTCAGTGCCCTCCTTGGTTTCCGCCCCCAAATTGTCAAAAGTCATGTACTCGAGCGAGCAGAAATCAGCTGAACGAGCAGAAATCCACTCCGCGAGCAAAACAGCACTCCGCGAGCAGAAGCCCGCTGCGCGCGAGCAGGATTCCACTGTACAAGCAGAGTAAGGCGCTCGCTCGCAGCTACCTACACCTCTCGGTTGTTGAATTTGTGCGCGAGTACTTTTATCATGCCAGCTGAAGGTTCATTTTTGCGCGTGTGAAATAACATAATGTGCTCGTGATCATGTCTTACACGCTCACAACTTTTGACTAAAAAATGACGCCATACATTTTCTGCCTTCATATCTAACCATAACTGACGCAGTTTTAAGGTTAAGTAAAGGCACCAGCACTACTTAGTTATCATTAGAAAAAGATCTTGTTTGTGTAATATCAGTACTTTTGTACATTCTGTTCACACGTGACGCAGAAGGGGACGTAGTTCCGTAAAGTAAAAAAATAAAATCACCGTTTATTTTCAAATGGGACACTAATCCCAGTCTTCTGGTTGACAGTCCTGTGATTGTTTGACGAATTCAAAAATACAACCGCCTGCTGGATAAGTAAGGGTTAATGCCCGACGAGGTGTCCATTGTCAGGTATTAATGGACGACGGCGAGGCGTGAACCGTCCGACGCGCAGCGGAGGACGGTTCACGCCGAAGTCCATTAATACCTGACAATGGACACCTCGAAGGGCATTAACCCGCTTATACCATGGTCACTTGCCAAATAACATATTTTTAAAACTTTATTTCACATTTTAATTAGTTTTACAATCGAAATCTAAAGTTTTTACAAACAATAACTCTGTTTCCCTGGTTACGCCTGACGGTTTGACTAATACCTGGAACAATCATTCCCATCCATCAGGTTCTAATGCAATGCAAACGTTGTTCACTCCTCCAGGAAATAGGAAAACCTTAGATACGACTTCGCCACCCTTAGCAACCAGAGATGTTTATAGTCCACTCAGCTGATAGAACCCTTCAGCTCAGCTACGAGCCAGAAGGCTAACGCTATGCTAGCTAACGCTATGCTAGCAAGATCCAAAGTCAATAACATTGTGTACATGTAACATAGTTGAATAGGTTCAGGTTAAATTCTACTAAATTGGCACAACTGCGCCATCTACTGTTAAAAGCCGTACCTGCTTTGAGTAATTGTAGTGCAGCATTATGGGAAATTCCTCACAGTAACGGAGGATTTCCAACGAGGTAACATGTCTGTGAATGCTTGTGGACAATATAGCGTTAACTACTTGAAAAGCAATTAAAAGTTGACCCAGTTTGTTTGGTTGGATATAATAATTGTCTGAAATTAATTTGGTAATAGTTGTATTTAGTTACCAGCCATTTTATTCATGTTTTACTACTCGAAAAATATTTTCTGCATGCTAACTAGCATCTACATGTGCCGTCTTTCCAGACAGAGCATGCTAGCTGTTGTCCTTTGAGATGAGCATTCACGTACTGTTGTCTTCCATTGTAAATGCAGGTACGTTGCAGTATGCTAGGTTGCTGTAGTCAGCAGTGAAATGTTTGGTACTAAAATGTTTACTTGTGATCTGCTTGTTGTTTTATATTGATGTTTTATACTGATGTTTTATACTGTGGGAAAAGTCAAGCACATCATTATTAATTGTTAAAATATAAAAAAAGAAAAAGAAAAAAAAGGTAACAGTGCAGTACGAGGAAGCCATATTATAATTTTGTTTATATATTGACTCTGTTAATTTGCAAGAGAACAGCTTCAATTTTCTTTATTTCAATTACATGTATTATTCATGAAGATTGCTTTGCTAAAATGTCAACATTTTGAACAGAGAAAATTAAGTTGTAGAGATGGGAAATTCCTCACAGTAACGGAGGATTTCCAACGAGACAGAGCATGCTAGCTGTTGTCCTTTGAGATGAGCATTCACGTACTGTTGTCTTCCATTGTAAATGCAGAGGCTGAATAAACTGGCTGTTACCAACCCGACTGGCTCAGAGTGATACACAAGACATCCCACATAGGTCACATACAGTTGGCAATCAGTAAAAATAATTTGACAGTATGTTAAACAACAAGACAAGCTAGCTATCAGCCATGTCAAAGTCCCCAAAACAATATAACGACTTTTACGAACAATTTGATCCGCGATGTGTAACGTTACTGTCGGCCGCAGCGGCGCAGCCTGGAGTAGCGACCTGAACAGTGAACGGGATGAGAGATAACGTGTGAAACAAAATCAGTCCGGAGGGGAAATATAACTTACTACTTGCAGCGTGTGTGTTAGCGCCATCCTGTGGTGATCAGAGGACGAGTTGGAAATAACAGATCCACATTTCCTTTTTGATTTAATGTAGCGCATTGATTTAGTTATTGATTTAACGGTAAACAGTCCGTTTCACCGGGACACCTTTACTAGGTGTCCTACATCACTTTTTTATGGACACCCAGCAGCCAATCAGAATCGAGTATTCACCCAGACCATGGTATAGCAAGTCTTATTACATGGCTTGGTTGAATTCTAATGTAGAATGCGGCAGAGCCGATCCGCCCTATACGCTCACTACGCAAGCTGCGTAGGGCCCCGCAAATTACTCGAGGCCCCGCCTCCCCACTCGTGCCATAGCCCGTCAATTAATGTTTATAACATCCATGACAAAATGAAGCGAAACTATCCTTCTGGTCACGAAAAGAGGAAAAAACACCATGAGAGTGAATTGCGGGAACAACAATCAGGAAAACTTGTGTTCTCTCCTCTCCAAGTTTGATGTCAGCAAAGTAAAGTTATGTTTATGTGCATATCTATTGTGGGTTTTTTTTCGGTCTTGCTAACCTAGCTGGGCAGGCAGGCAGTGCATCTCTTGTCTAGCTGCTAACGCCAGTCACTTCCAGGGCTGTGTTTTGTGACTTTGTGCCTGACAAAAGTGAGAGTAAAGTACAATTATTTATTACGTTTGATAAACGACAAAGTGCAACGGTGTTTGTTTACTGCAGCTCGGAAAAGATAACCGCGTCGGGTGTGTTATCGTGCGTTAGGCGCGTACATGAAGTGAAACGCGCATTTTTCAAGCAGAAATATATGTGAAGACCAGACAGACTGTAGGCTACAATATATGGGCGTGAATGATGGCACGCCTCATCAAAGTACACATTATACATACTTTTAAGACACTGATTATCTAGTCTCAGACAATGTGTAGTTAAAAACTCTAAACAACTGCACTAATTATGCAAGATGGAAAGCAATGTATTGACAATTTGACATTGATTTATAGGCTATATTGAATTTAAAATGTTGATTAGCTGGACATACTGGTCAATATGGATTCACATCCCTCAGTAAATAATAACCATAAATCAAGAATTGCTTCAACATGCATAATAATAAATACAAACTTTAACATGCTATGGCAAGCCATTTTAGCTTGTATTCATTCACAGTTTATGCATTTTTGATATCAAGAATTCGATTTGCAAAGTGAATTCTTGATTATTTTTACTAGTAGGGCCCCTTAGTTAATTTTTACCTACCAATGTCTATTTTGATATCAGGAATTACATGTTCACTTGTACAAAAGTTAATTCTTGACAGAGATGGGAAAAGTCCTCACTTCTCATATTTAAGTAGAAGTACAGATACTTGTGTTAAAAAATACTCTGGTAAAAGTAGAAGTACTGATTTAACTTATTTACTCAAGTAAAAGTAACAAAGTACAGGCTTGGAAATGTACTTAAAGTATAAAAGTAAAAGTAGCCTTGCGAATGACAAGCATTTTTTATGCAAAGCTACCTGGACCACAAATGTTACTAGAGTGCAAGCTGAGAAACTTCAGTAGACATGGAGAAAAGGCTCTTTATTTATATATGCCATTGTCTACATTTTAAATGGATGTCTGCCAAAAGGCCTAAAACATCACATATATGATTATTGTGACAGAGACTGGGACTCCAGGTTAATAAGATTCTGACTGAGTAGCAAGATATGAATTCAATTGTGATTCTGTAATAATTCACAGAAAATAATCAAAAAGTCTTTGATTGGCAGAGTGACCTGGGCTCTAAGAGATAATATAACCCTAAGGCATGTGATGGGTTAGGATTCAGATGATATGATCAAGTATTCCTTGCATGGACACTAGACCGAACAAATGATGCTCATCCTTTCAGCCATCGTTATTAAGTACCAACACAACACAGTGACTGGATGCAACATAATAACTTATTATGAGTGTGCATGTGTAAGTACAGTACCAGTCAAAAGTTCAGACACACTTTCCCATTACTTGCAGAATCCGAGTCCGTGAAATAACTGATCAAGGGTAACAATGTCAAATTACTTTCAACAGAAGTGAATAAGGCACTAAAATTGTTTAAATTCCTTCTGATGATATTCAAGGAATAGACTTTTTGAGACTTCTGAATTATTTCTATGAAGATCTTTTTAAAGATGTCCTTGTTTGGATGTGGTGGAAGTGGGAACACATCAATGCAGCCTCCAGCATGCTTCCAAGCCTGCTAGCCTTGGGCTAGCGCATCCTGGTCTGCCACCCATTCTGCTAGCCTTGGGATCGTTAGCCTTCGGCCTCTCTGCCTTGAGCTAGGCAGCTCAAGGCAGAGAGTCAAGGCCTTCCCTCAACCTGTATCTCAGGAACTCAATGAGCCTTCAATAATAATATTAATATAATAGCTGCCAGTTCCTCTGCACAGTACGCTGATTGGCTGGGCCTCGGTGGGTCAGACACCAACCATAGAATGAAAATATAATGGATGTTGGTTTGTGGACTGCCGTAATGAAGCCTAGAGTTTGCATTTTGGCAAAAGACGTCTGGATATTTTGTAGCCAGAAGTGACCATATTTGCAGGAGAAAAACGGTAGAGAGGGAACTTCAGTGATTTTTAACCAGTTGACACGAGTCATCATGCAGACTTTTGCTGGCGGGTAAACATGGACCTCTGGGCCGATTGGTGGGATTTCTCTGGAAAAACTATACACTGGGATACTCTGGTAAGAGCAAATAATGATCAACCATGTGTCCAGCTAATTTAAATAGCTCACATTGCTGTATTATGTGAACACTAGGGGCCGCTGTGGCTCAGTGGTAGAGCGGTTGCCTGCCAATCAGAACGGGTTCGATCCCGGCCCTGCAGTCCCATGTCGAAGTGTCCTTGGGCAAGACACTGAACCCCGAGTTGCCCCCGATGCTGCATCGGAGTGTAAATGTGTGTTCTATATTAAGGAAAGTTTGTTACATTCAAACCATTGCAAAATGAGTTGATATAAAGCTATTTAATAGCTCCACAAAACTCGTTCTGTATTTCTTAGTATGGCTATGTTTAGAAACTGGTGGACTGAAACTATGCACTACAGCTTTAAGGTCAGGAATGGAAAGATTTATCAAGGTCAGAGGGCAAAACTAGGGTTAGGGTTGAAGAGATAATGAAAAAGTATTTTGGCAGAGGTCAACATGGGATTCTCTGAATGAGATTAATTATGCAAGCACAGATTTAAATTCTGTTTCTCCTGAACCCATCACTCAAGCCTCCTCTGCTTCCCAGTCTGCTAGCCTGGGGCCTGCTGCTGATGTCCAGCCTGCTTCCCATTATGCTAGCATGGGGCCTGCTAGCATCCAGCCGGCATCCCGGCATGCCACCCAGAGCGATAGCCTTGTTATCATTAGCCTCCAGCCTTTCTTTCTTGAGCCGGATAGCCCTTCCATTCCCTGATCCAGATTCTCCAGAACCCAATGAGCCTTCAATGGACTAGTTGAGGTGCCACCCTGATGTGTAGCATCTTTCATTGGGTATCGCCTTGGCTTTTTCAGGTTGTACCCCCATGTTGGAGACCCCAGAAGAAGGCCTGGTTCCCAAGGCTGCAGGGGCTGCCCTGCACCACAGAAATTTAATCTTCTATTAAATAGAATCAGGTGTGTTTATGCAGACACGCATTTAAAACATGCAGGGCAGTTGTCCACAGCACAATGCCTGATCAGATACATGTATGATCATCTTGTAACACCAGGTGCTCCAACTCAGAACCTTTGAGGCCGTAGGCAGGTTCTGATCTCAGAGAGCTATTATCTGGGTGATGTCACAAGTGGCATCACAACACCTAGTAGACAAGGAGCAGGCAGCATGACAATGCTGAATTTAAAGCTGCTGTAAAAAAATGTATTCTCATATTAGAAAATTCTGAGAATTTGTGTTTCTTTGGTTAAGACAACATAGAGATGCCTGTAATTCACACAGACGCGGTTTTAAACAGTCGCAGTTGGGTTAAGAAAATGTATTTGATTAAGTGATTTTCAAACGGGACACAAATCCCGGCCTTCTGGGTGACAGTCCTCTGTTTGAATTTGAAGGTACGACCTGCTGCTGGATTACAGGTCAAAAGATGATGCTTTGGTTTTTTCCAGTAATGTTTATGTAGGAACAATATGGGTCCAAATCACAGAGCAACATACTGTAGGTAGTGCTGAGACCGCCTAAGGGTCAAAGTCTATCCTAATTTGAGAAACATCAAACATAAAATACAAGTGAACAACCACAATGATACCTCTCAAACTTACAACCAGGGCCTGAAATCAACACCCAACCAGGTGCCAACTGGAGGTGAATTTTGCAATTGGCGGGTAAAACTATCAATCTGCAACGTTGGCTGGTAGCAGGGGTGTGGGACTGGGGGTGGAAAGGGGACTGAGTACCCAGGGCCCTCATGTGAGGAGGGCCCAAAACGATGCTAGAATGAATAGCTGTGGATGTGTGTAGGGGCCCATAGAGAATGCCTTTCTACAGGGCCCAGAATGTTGTGCCCCTGTCTGGTAGCCAATGAGAATTGAGTGACTCTGTTTTTTGCCACTTACTGTTCTTTTCACATTTTAACCAAGTCTGTCATTTCATAGAATTGAGCTAAAAAATGTGGTGACACATCACTGGGGTGAAGAGGCTGGCTAAAACAATCAACCAACAAAAAGATGAGGATTATTCAAAGAAAAGTAAAAGAAGACGTTTTCAATACCAAACAGGACTTTGTGGCTGACTTACGACAGGACTTAATTGTAATAACTTGACAATAATTAAATGTGTATTCTTAACAAGTTCAACAACAATGCTGGTGCTTCCTTTGAGGCAAAACAGTGGCTGGTAAAAAGCCTGTGTGGCTGGTGGCCAAAAAAGTTAACTTCAGGCCAGTGTTTCCAGATCTCGCGAGACAAATAAGCAACCAGGCCTGTGAAAACAAGCCCAAAACAAGCGACTTTTTCTACGGAGCCCCCTTAGGTTCTGGGAAGGGAAAAATAAATAAACTGTGCACGGTTTTACAATCCGTGGGGACGGATTTTAAACTGTGGGTACAGATTGTCAATTTACATCCATGTGGACAGATTGGTAAACTGTGCGCAGTTTTGAAAAACTGTACACATGGTAGTTTATTTTTCAGGACTGACGACAAGATAAACTAAATAAACTGTAAACTAACTGTATGGTAGGTTATTCATTTTTCTCTCCCCTGAGCTTCAGGACAATGACCACAAGAGGGATTTAAACCACATTTTAACATTATTTAACATGACTTAACAAACTGATGGGATATCAAATATAGACTGGCTACCAAGTACATTATATACACAGTGATCCTCTGATAATTAAAATTTGCACACACAAATAAATATCATCGTGAATTCACAAATTTGTTATGCAGGGACTGCAGAAGATCCCATTTTTAAATAACTATAACCCAGAAACAGGAGAAATTATTGATAATCTTGGTGTGCACGTATTTCCCCACTAACACAAAACGTTTAGGGAATGTTAATTCAATTCAATTCAATTTTATTTATAGTATCAAATCATAACAGGAGTTATCTCAAGACACTTTACAGATAGAGTAGGTCTAGACCACACTCTATAATTTACAAAAAACCCAACAAATCCCCCCAAGAGCAAGCACTAGTGCAACAGTGGCAAGGA
Organism: Gymnocephalus cernua; assembly: GCA_023631565.1. Classification (NCBI taxonomy): domain Eukaryota; kingdom Metazoa; phylum Chordata; class Actinopteri; order Perciformes; family Percidae; genus Gymnocephalus; species Gymnocephalus cernua. The sequence continues at coordinate 36,348,689 of CM042434.1, forward strand.
AAAACTCCCTTTTAGGAAGAAACCTCGGACAGACCTAGGCTCTTGGTAGGAGGTGTCTGCTGGCCGTTGGGGTGCATCACAGTATACTTAATAAACAGTGGCTAGAGAAAGTGGGTGTAGTAGCGCAGGGAGCAGCACGGCATAGCAGGGTATTTCAGCAGAACCACGGCAACAGCTGGAACCATGATTTTGGTGCCATCCTAATCCCAGGATTTCATCCTGGGTGAAAAGAAACAGAAAGACTCCGGGGAGCAAGCTCCCAGAGCTAGGTTAGTAACAAGCATTTCTGGGACAGAGAAGCAGGTTGGCCGGGCTAGGCAGATGCTGCGACTCCTCACTCCCTTTTTAGGATTTTAAATTCAATCCTGGATTTTACAGGGAGCCAATGCAGAGAAGCTAATACGGGAGTAATATGATCTCATACGGGAGTAATATGATGTTAGAGAACGTTAGTTTTTGGTTCTCTAAAGGTTAGTTCGAACCAAACCAAAAACTAACGTTGATGGAACGTTCCCTCAGGGTTAGGGGAACCAACCAACTGAAACGTTATCCTGTGGTTGTGCTGTACCTCCACACAACGTTCCCGTTTGGTTGTTTTTGGTTGTTTTTGGTTGTTCTGAGTGCGGTTTTGAAAATGTTTATTCAAACCAGCTCCGAATGATTGGTCTTATAAAATGTAGCTAAGTAAGATAAACAGCATAGCAAGAAAATCTATATTTTTAGGCTGATATCAATTTCGCTAAAAAACAATAGTTTTGTGCTTGTAGTGAAACTACTTAAATCAATCTATCAATACAACTAGTTTAAAGTAAAGTAAAAAAGTTGGCTGTAGGCTTACCAATTCCAAATTATAGCTGCATAATGACAAGACAATAAACTACTCTCATATTATTAAATTATAAAGAAAATCTCAGAGACTTGTACAGTAAAACAGGTTGAAAATTACACACAAATAAAAACATTTTGACTCTTAACCTTGTGGATAACTTCTGCCGCTGCTGCCAAATGACTCACTGATGGAAGTCTGTCTTGCCCTAGCACCTTGCATCTTCTCGCCCTGGACCTCCTCTTCATTATATCATCTTATGACTTAACCTCAGATGTTTAGCGAGGTTTGTAGTGTTACCACTGTATTTCACTGTCTTTCCACACACATCACACTCAGCGTCACTGCTGTCTTTACAGCTAAAATACAGCCAGGCTTGACTCCTTTTGCGGTCAGCCATAGTCACTCTGCAGTCTGCAGTCTTCGTAGCGGGAAATTAAAGAAGGGCTGCTGCAGTGGCCGGCTCCGTCACAGAGCCGCAGTGCACACACAACTGACCGGCGGAAGGAGAAGTAGTTCCTTCCCCTAACCGGATATAATTAGACTTTTCTGGTGACAACAAGATACTTATGATAACATAAACACTCACTCCAAATTACGGAGTTTAAATATCGATCTTTTTATATAATAATCAATACTAGAGCAGGAGACGTTGGGATCGTAAATATTGATACTTTAGTATCGATCCGCACATCACCAGTGCACGCCAACGGCACACATTGTTCTCTAGCTTCGTTCGTTTTGGTCCCAAATTCGAACTAAAATACTGCCATTGACTAAAATATGCTGACTACACCTCACCGACGGCGTTATAACGGAAGGTAGGACAAAGATACCAAGAAAGACATTGTCGACCGTCAACAGTTACTAAAGACTGTCCTCCGCTCAAGACTGCTAGGCTAGCAATGCTAGCCCGAATGCTAACACGGGAAACAGCTAGCTAGCTAGCTAGCCTATGGATACATCAAAGTTGGCGACAGAGACTGAACCTTCCCTCGGTGATGTTTTAGACGACAAAAGGAACATGGACAACAAGGTGAGATATTTTAAGAAACTAAGAAAGCTCTGACATGGGTGCCAGCATTATACAGCGAGTCGAGCTGAACTCAGTCGGACTCACTGTATGCACGTTCAAATTGGAGGCTGCAGCTAATTCACCATGTGTTCTATTAATACATCCATGGTATTATCTTATGATACATCCGAGGGATGAATGTATGTATGCTGTAAAGCCTTTTACAGGGATGTAAAGTCATTAGCGCTTCCCCAAACTGCCGGGGCTATCGGCTCAAGCTAAATAATGGAGCTAGCTAGGTAGCTAACGTTAACGTAGCTAATATCTTATGTGTCCCTAAGAGCCGATGTGGGTTTAGAGTTTAACACTTATCTTACGATACATCCGAGGGCTGTATGCTGTAAAGCCTGTAACGTGGATGAGAGATAAAGCCATGGATGTTTTAAGAGAAGCTCTGTTCACGAAACTGCAGGTTAACTAGCACGACATAATGATTACACCTACGTGACTACATTATTTACACAATTAAAATATTATTTTGCAATCAGTACAAACTGTATGGTCTTTTATTTCAGATGAATCCATTCCACAAGCAAGAAAGTATTCCAGGACGGAACGTGTGTCTGGAAGCCCTGTCTGTAAGTTTACATTTATGCATGCATTTAAGAAACCAGTCATATTTCCTACCATGAAACTACTGACTTTCAATCTGGTGCATATCATGTTACTGTTCTTATGATTTGTTTAGTTTTTAGCGATTGTCTAATGTATCAGCATAGGTTAATCTTTTGCATTTTCATGTCCAAGAAACCTACCATAAATGACCTGACCAATATTCACATCTACTTTATTTTTAGATGAGTCAACATCACACAGGAAACCTGCCGGCTGCCCAGAGCTGGGGGGGGGGGGTCTATTGTAACGCAAGCTCGGCCTGCCACTTCCTCTTGGGACCCAGTTGAAGGTACAGTGGCTTTGAATGTTCCATTTCCAGTTAATACAATTTCATGACAAGGACCTTGAGAGTAACTCAACTGTTTTGTTGTTGTAAACAGGATAACTCATCACACAGAGGGAGGTGGCTCAGCCATGGAGACGGAAATGAGAGGTAAGAAGACTCACTTAAGTTGTTTACATATGTAAGTATATCATGTATAACAACTAAAACCATACATTTTTCCATAGCCACGAGGACATCATTACCTGCATGGCACAACGGATGGACACATTTGAGGAAAAGATGGATGAGCTGCTGATGCCCTTAAGGAGCTCCCAGTCCCCTCCCTCTGCTCCAGTCGATGACATGTTGCTTTCGCCCTGCTCGACAGTCACCGAGCTGCAGGAGTCTTGGTCAACAGGAGAGGAGGAACAAAATGGTATTCAAGTGCCCTAAGATCAACACTATATAATTGCATAACTTCAAATATCATTATAACTGAACTGACTTCTCTTACAAAATGAGATTGTACAAGCTCTCCACTTTGCTCTACATGTATAATTTTATTTCTATATGTTTTACAGCAACTTTTCCTGACAAGCCTTGGAGATTCAACCAGAGGTGCTGACATCCGCCGCATGCTACGGCGAGTGGCAACCAATGACGTTCTAAAACAGTGTAGCCTGCGGGGCAGAAAGGCAAAGAAGGCCTTCCAGGACCTGACAATCTGCAGGGTTATAACAGGCAGGTGTTATTTTATTGTTCACATCAGTTTTAAATTAAAACCTCTTATCAGCCAAGCTAAGCATAATAGCTTGGCTGATAAGAGGTTTTAATTTGACTTAATTTTGACATCTACTCTAGCGGCCTCCTAGAAGAACTTCCCCACGCTGACTGCAGCAGACGCAGAGGACTTGATTGGGCAAGCGCTGAAGTTTGCCCCACACAAATTTTTTTACAACCCCAAATCAGAAAAAGTTGGGACAGTATGGAAAACACAAATAAAAAAAGAAAGTAGTGATTTCTAAATGTACTTTGACTTGTATTTCATTGCAGACAATACAACAGCACATAATTTAATGTGTTCCTCATGATTTTTATTGTTTTTTTTTTCTCCAAAAAAACAAAATTCCTATTTTGGTTCTTGCAACACATTTCAAAAAAAGTTGGAACAGTAAAGCATTTACCACTTTGTAATGTTGCCATTCATTTTCACAACACTTGAAAGACGTTTAGGGACTGAAGACACCAAGTGATGAAGTGTTTCAGGTGTAATTTTGTCCCATTCTTGCTGCAAACAAGTCTTAAGGTGGGTCAACAGTACGGGGTCTTCGTTGTCGCATTTTGCGCTTCAAAATGCACCACACATTCTCTATTGGAGACAGGTCGGGACTGCAGGCAGGCCAGTCAAGTACCCGTATCCTCTTCCTCCGCAGCCAGGACTTTGTAATGTGTGCAGAATGTGGTTTTGCATTATCTTGTTGAAATATGCATGGACATCCCTGGAAAAGATGTCTTCTTGAAGGCAGAATATTGTGCTCCAAAATCTCTATGTACTTTTCAGCATTAATGGTGCCATCACAGAAGTGCAAGTTACCTTTGCCAAGGGCACTGACACAACCCCATACCATGACAGACCCTGGCTTTTGGACTTGTTGCTGGTAACAGTCTGGATGATCCTTTTCTTCTTTGGTCCGGAGCACACAGTGTCCCTTTCTCCCAAAAAATACCTGAAATACTGATTCATCTGACCACAGTACACGTTTCCACTGTGTGATGGTCCATCCCAGATGCCTCCAAGCCCAGAGAAGTCGACGGCGCTTCTGGACACTGTTAACATTGGGCTTCCTTTTGGCACAGTACAGTTTTTTTTTTTTGAACTTTTCTTTTATTTCTTCTTATTAAGTGCAGTCTCCGGGAACCATCACCTTATCGTGGTGGAGAGGTTTGGGTGTCCCTATGAACCTGAGGGCTGTGTTGTCTGGAGCTTTGTGCTCCTGGTAGGGTCTCCCATGGCAAAGTGGTCTCAGGTGAGGGGCCAGACGAAGAATGGTTCAAAAGACCCTATGAAAAAACGAGGAAGGGATAGAGAGACCCTGCCCGGAGGAAGCCCGGGGCCCCCGTCTGGAGCCAGGCCCAGAGGGAGGGCTCGTCAGCGAGCGTCTGGTGGCCGGGTTTGCCACGGAGCCCGGCCGGGCACAGCCCGAAAAAGCTACGTGGCACCTATCTCTCCAGCCCATGGGCCCACCACCTGTGGGAGGAACCGCTGGGGTCGGGTGCGCTGCCACACGGGTGGCGGTGAAGGTCAGGGGCCTCGACGGACCAGACCCGGGCAGCAGAGGCTCGCTCTGGGGACATGGAATGTCACCTCGCTGTGGGGGAAGGAGCCGGAACTTGTGCGTGAGGTGGAGCGCTACCAGTTGGATCTGGTGGGGCTTACCTCTACGCATAGTCTCGGTTCTGGAACCGTACTCCTGGAGAGGGGTTGGACTCTTTTCTTCTCCGGAGTTGCCCAGGGTGTGAGGCGCCAGGCGGGTGTGGGGATACTCACAAGTCCCCGGCTGAGCGCTGCAACGTTGGAGTTTACCCCGGTGGACGAGAGGGTCGCCTCCCTACGCCTGCGGGTTGTTGGGGGGAAAACTCTGACTGTTGTTTGTGCATATGCACCAAACAAGAGTTCAGAGTATTCGGCCTTCTTGGAGACCTTGAATGGAGTCCTGTATGGGGCTCCGGAGGGGGACTCCATAGTTCTGCTGGGGGACTTCAACGCACATGTGGGCAATGACGGAGACACATGGAGAGGCGTGATTGGGAGGAACGGCCTCCCTGATCTAAACCAGAGTGGTTGTCTGTTATTGGACTTCTGTGCTAGTCATGGATTGTCTATAACAAACACCATGTTCGAACATAGGGATGCTCATAAGTGTACTTGGTACCAGAGCACCCTAGGCCGAAAGTCAATGATCGATTTTATAATCGTTTCATCTGATTTGAGGCCGTATGTTTTGGACACTCGGGTGAAGAGAGGGGCGGAGCTGTCAACTGATCACCATCTGGTGGTGAGTTGGGTCAGGGGGTGGGGGAAGACTCTGGACAGACCTGGTAAGCCCAAACGGGTGGTGCGGGTAAATTGGGAACGTCTGGAGGAAGCTCCTGTCCGACAGACCTTCAACTCACACCTCCGGCAGAGCTTTTCGTGCATCCCTGTGGAGGCTGGGGGCATTGAACCTGAGTGGACATTGTTCAAAGTTTCCATTGCTGAAGCTGCGGCAGGGAGCTGTGGTCTTAGGGTCTTAGGTGCCTCAAGGGGCGGTAACCCTCGAACACCGTGGTGGACACCGGTGGTCAGGGAAGCTGTCCGACTGAAGAAGGAGTCCTTCCGGGATATGTTATCCCAGAGGACTCCGGAGGCAGTTGCAAGGTACCGAATGGCCCGAAGGACTGCAGCCTCTGCCGTGAAAGAGGCAAAGCAGCGGGTGTGGGAGAAGTTCGGAGAAGACATGGAGAAGGACTTTCGGTCGGCACCAAGGCGCTTCTGGAAAACCGTCCGCCACCTCAGAAGGGGGAAGCGGGGAACCATCCAAGCTGTGTACAGTAAGGATGGGATGTTGTTGAGCTCAACTGAGGAGGTAATAGGGCGGTGGAAGGAGCACTTTGAGGAACTCCTAAATCCAGCTGATGCGCCCTCTTTGTTAGAGGCAGAGCTGGAGGATGACGGGGGATTGTCGTCAATTTCCCTGGTGGAGGTCACTGAGGTAGTCAAACAACTCCACAGTGGCAAAGCCCCAGGGATTGATGAGATCCGTCCAGAAATGCTGAAAGCTCTGGGTGTGGAGGGGCTGTCTTGGTTGACACGCCTACTCAACATTGCGTGGAAGTCTGGGACAGTGCCAAAGGAGTGGCAGACCGGGGTGGTGGTTCCCCTCTTCAAAAAGGGGGACCAGAGGGTGTGTACCAATTACAGGGGTATCACACTTCTCAGCCTCCCTGGTAAAGTCTACTCCAAGGTGCTGGAAAGGAGGGTTCGGCCGATAGTCGAACCTCAGGTTGAAGAGGAACAATGCGGATTCCGTCCTGGTCGTGGAACAACGGATCAGCTCTTTACTCTAGCAAGGATCCTGGAGGGAGCCTGGGAGTATGCCCATCCAGTCTACATGTGTTTTGTGGATCTGGAGAAGGCATATGACCGGGTCCCCCGGGAGACTTTGTGGGAGGTGCTGCGGGAGTATGGGGTGAGGGGGTCCCTTCTCAGGGCCATCCAATCTCTGTATGACCAAAGCGAGAGTTGTGTCCGGGTTCTCGGCAGTAAGTCGGACACGTTCCAGGTGAGGGTTGGCCTCCGCCAGGGCTGCGCTTTGTCACCAATCCTGTTCGTAGTATTTATGGACAGGATATCGAGGCGTAGTCGTGGTAGGGAGGGGTTGCAGTTCGGTGGGCTCGGGATCTCATCGCTGCTCTTTGCAGATGATGTGGTCCTGATGGCATCATCGGCCTGTGACCTTCAGCACTCACTGGATCGGTTTGCAGCCGAGTGTGAAGCGGCTGGGATGAGGATCAGCACCTCTAAATCTGAGGCCATGGTTCTCAGCAGGAAACCGATGGAGTGCCTTCTCCAGGTAGGGAATGAGTCCTTACCCCAAGTGAAGGAGTTTAAGTACCTTGGGGTCTTGTTCGCGAGTGAGGGGACAATGGAGCGGGAGATTGGTCGGAGAATCGGCGCAGCGTGGGCGGTATTACATTCAGTTTATCGCACCGTTGTGACGAAAAGAGAGCTGAGCCGGAAGGCAAAGCTCTCGATCTACCGGTCAGTTTTCGTTCCTACCCTCACCTATGGTCATGAAGGTTGGGTCATGACCGAAAGAACGAGATCCAGGGTACAAGCGGCCGAAATGGGTTTCCTCAGGAGGGTGGCTGGCGTCTCCCTTAGAGATAGGGTGAGAAGCTCAGTCATCCGTGAGGAGCTCGGAGTAGAGCCGCTGCTCCTTCACGTCGAAAGGAGCCAGTTGAGGTGGTTCGGGCATCTGGTAAGGATGCCCCCTGGGCGCCTCCCTAGGGAGGTGTTCCAGGCACGTCCAGCTGGGAGGAGGCCTCGGGGAAGACCCAGGACTAGGTGGAGGGATTACATCTCCAACCTGGCCTGGGAACGCCTCGGGATCCCCCAGTCAGAGCTGGTTAATGTGGCTCGGGAAAGGGAAGTTTGGGGTCCCCTGCTGGAGCTGCTCCCCCCGCGACCCGACCACGGATAAGCGGACGACGATGGATGGATGGATGGAAGTGCAGTCATACAATATGTCACAAATTAACATTTTGATGATACAGTAAGATGTCAAGGGCAAGTCTACACATATAATAGCAGTCCATAGATGTCTTCCATCCTAACAAAGATGTATGTGATGGGAAAGATCCTTAGCTCTGCAATACCATATATACATTTGGTAGATGATACAGAATTTTTTACCATACAAATGACCAAAATAAATGATAAATAAGTCAAATAAAAATAAGAAAAATATAGTCTGCATAATAGTCATATCAAATGAAAATGTTGGGCAATGGAAGACCATTTATTTAGGAATACATCTGCATTCAGTTGTAATAATGCTGTTGTATGCTCCATGCCATAAACATCTTGGATTCTTTCCCTCCATTGTGCAACCGTTGGAGGGCTTGGCTTCAACCAGGAGGCTGTGATTACCTTATTCGCTATTAAAAGAAGGATTCTCAGCAAACATGTTTGGTTATTCTCCGCTATGTCAGCTGGCAGTATCCCTAGCACAAAGTATGATGGTTCGAGAGGTAGATCTATACAAAGACATTTTTTTATTTCTTTTTGTACATTTTGCCAATATTCTGATATCTTTGGGCAGTCCCAAAATATATGGGTGTGATCTCCCACCAAGCCGCAACCCCTCCAACAACCGTCTGAATTGTTGCTCCATTTTGATGTTATGAATGGAGTTCTAAAATATCTCATTTTAATTTTCCATCCAAATTCTTTCCAGTTAGGACTACTGGTTACCCTATGTCCTTGACTGCATGAAGTCTCCCACTGCTTATCTGTTATTGTTGTGTTCATTTCTAATTCCCATTTTTCTTTAATATCTAAATTATTTCCTTTAAACTCTTCCTGCAGTATTTTGTAAATATGTGAAATGAATTTATTTATTTTTTTTACAATTCTTTTTATTAAACATTTTAATTATTTCAAACAAAACATATTGAAACTGTCGTGGTTGTGTGTATTTCCCTTGTTGGTTTTTTGCTTTTTCTGTATTTCCCCTTCGTCTATGTTCTGTGGTTTTTGTCTAGTGTTGTCAAGTTTCTGTATTTAGTTCTTTTCATGTTCTCTGTTAGTCCCTTCCCATTTCCTGTTTTATTTTGAAAAGTTGTCTGTCTGCCCTTGTGTTGTCTAGTTCTACTTCCTGTGTTTTCCCGCCTGTGTGATTACCTGATGTTTGCCACCTGTTCCCCAGCCCTTGTGTCACCTGCCTCTTGTTTCCTCGTTAGCCAGTTTATTTAGCCCCTGAGTTTCCTTTGTCCTTCGTCCGATCGTTTTGCTCCTGTGTCCCTCTGAGTTTGTGCCTGTTCTTGCCTGTTCTTGCCTGTTCTTGCCTGTTCTTGCCTGTCCAGTGAGTTTCCTGTTTTTTGTCCTTTATTCTGGATTTTTATTTTTCCCTGCCCCAGTCTGGATTCCTTGTTTTTGTCTGCTTCCTTTTTTGGATTACTCTGTTTGTTTGCACCCAGCTTTTGTTTTAATAAATCCGTGAGCAGATCCTACCATCACCTGCCTGCCTGCCTCTCTCTCTGCATTTGGGTCCTTTAAATCCCCTACCCGTAACAGAAACAAAAACACAGCACAGGAAATAATTAACATATCTATAAACATGTGGACAATTTACATACATCATTTTGTCATATGATTGTACCTACATTTTATCCAGTTTTGGTTTATGACCGTTTAATCTTTAGACATTTTAAAATATTCTCCCATTTTTTAAACAGGTGCGATTTACCATTGAGACAATACCTCAATCTTTCTAGAGTTACAACTTCAGATACCATAGATTTCCACATCTGAATAGAGGGGGCATCACTACCAACCCATTTAACCATTATAGCCTTTCGAGCTAACATTAGGAGAAACTGAACAGTCTCTTTGTGAGCTCTCAAAGGGTCAGGTATAAGCCCCAGTAGGCACATGAGCGGGCTGGTTGGAGCTATCTGTCCTATCACCAAACTGATTTCACTGCATACTGCCTGCCAGAATACCTCGATGTTCTTGCACTCCCAAAGACAGTGATATCTAGTGCCCTTAGCTGAATTACATTTAGGACAATTCGGAGAAACACCTGGAGTATACTTACTGTATATATAAGGTGATATGTAAACATTATGTACAATATTGAACTGCATTTCTTTGTATCTATTACAGATTGATATTCTAGAAGGTAGTCTTACTATTTCCTCCCACGACTCAGAATCAATTGACATTTTAAGCAGCATATTCCAAGTTGTTCGTAAATGTTTCAGTTTGTCTACCTTTATAGTATGTAACTCAGAATAGAATCTAGACACAAAACGTCCACGTTTCCGACATTCAAGTAGAGTTTTTTCAAGCAAGTAACAGTTCGTTGGTAGCTCCAGGGATCCAGTCTTTGATTTTACGTAGTGCCTGATCTGGAGATACTTATAAAAGTCTTTGGCAGGTATGTTATATTGAGATCTTATATCTTCAAATGTCTTAAATTTACCTTTGTCCCACAGATCATACATTCTCTTGATACCAGCTTCGTGCCATGACTTGAGATTGAGACCAGCACCCTCTGTTGTTAAATCTGGGATATCTACCAAAATTGCAAGAAAGTTAAGAGCCTTAGATTTCACAAATAATTTCTTCAAAATACTCCATGTCTTGATAACATTATTAATTAGGTAATTGTCTTTAACAGCAGGTGGTAGTTCTCTTGCACGTTTATCTAATAAGTTTATAAGACAGCAGGGTTGGCTAATTATTTTTTCAATCTCAAGCCATGGTGTCACATCTTGTTCAGTTGCCCACTCTGAAACAATTCTAGCATGAATAGACAGTACATAGTTCTCAATCTTTGGTAAGCCCCACCCACCCTGTTGTTTTGGAAGTTGTAAAGTATCCATTTTAAGCTTAGGTTTTCTGCCTGCCCAGATAAAGTCTGATCATCTGGATTCAAAAACACAAAAAGCATTGATACTGGATAAGAAATCTTTGGAAGTATTATCATTTTAATAAGGTTAATCCTACCAAGCATTGACAAAGGAAGCTTTTTCCAACTTGTAACTTTTCCTTTTATGTGACTAATTAAAGGATTGATATTCTCCGCATACAGCTGACTAACTCTGGGTGTGATTTTTATTCCTAGATACTTAAATCCTTTAGGTGCCCAGCGAAAGGGTTTAACATAAGCAGGCTCGACCTGAACACTGTTTATTAAAGGCATTATTTCTGACTTTTCGAAATTTACCTTATACCCCGATATTTGTCCAAATTCTTTAATACAATCAATCAGTGCTGGAATTGATTTATCGGGATCTGTCAAAGTTAAAAGAATATCATCGGCATATAATAAATATATATAATATATTAAAGTTCCTCCTATATTTATATTCTGTCTGACGGCTATCGCAAGCGGCTCTATAGCCAGGGAAAACAGCAAAGGTGATAAAGGACTGCCCTGAGCAGTACCGCGTGCAAGTTTAAATGGTGCGGATAAAAGACCATTTGTCAAGACAGAGGCTACAGGCATCTTGTACAAGATCTTCACCCAGTCTGTGAAAGTGGATTTAAAACCAAATCTTCTTAGCACTTCAAACATGTACTCCAATTCAACACGATCAAAGGCTTTTTCGGCATCCATTGAAACAATGGCGCCTGGTATTTGATGGTGATTAAGATAATTGATAATATTAATCAAGCGTCTTGTATTGTTTGAGGACAAACGACCCTTAATAAATCCTGTCTGGTCTGTGCTTACTATGTCTGATACAACCCGCTCCAATCTACTGGCCAAAATCTTTGACAATATTTTCATGTCTACTCCTAGCAAGCTTATCGGCCGATAGGAAGAAGGTAGTTCTGGATCCTTATCTTTTTTTGGTATTACTGTAATATTGGCAATATACATAGTCCCCGGAAGACTTGAATGTTCAAAGGATGCATTAAATACTCTCTGTAATAGTTTGTTAATCTTGCCTTTCAAGACCTTAAAAAACTCAACGGGATATCCGTCAGCTCCAGGGCATTTGCCCGATTGGAGTGATGAAATGGCTGTATCAATTTCTAATAATGTAATGGGACCCTCCAGTAAGTTAGCCTGTTCTTCAGTTAGTCGTGGTATATTCAAGCTGTTTAGAAAGTAACAATCCTTTAATTTATCAGAGTCAATCTCGGAACTATACAGTTTCTCATAAAATTGTCTAAAACACTCATTAATGTGCTTATTATCCATATGTCGCTCACCATTATCATCCTTAACTGCCGAAATGAAGAATTTAGGTGGGGCATTGTTTGCCAGCCTTGCCAAGAATTTGTTTGGTTTATTGCCAAATTCAAATAGTTTTTGTTGTGCAAATAACATATCCTTCTCAGCTTTTCTTGTTATTAAGTCACTTAACATGTCCCTGGATATCTTTAATTTCTTAAGGATTTCGTCTGATTTTGATGCATAATAATCTTCTTCCAGCCTTTTAATTTTTGTTTCAAGGTCGTTTTGTAGTATTATTCGTTCCTTCTTTTTACAGCTTGTATATGATATTATAACTCCTCTCATATAGGCTTTATAAGCCTCCCATACAATTCTAGGGTCAGTGTCCTCTTTATCATTGATATTTAGGTACAAATCTGTCTGTTCTTCTAATAGTTTAATGAAATTGTCATCAAAAAGTAATAGTTTGTTTAACTTCCAATAAATAGTTTGTTTTAGTGGCCTGGGCGGTTGCATCTCTAAACTAACAGGAGCATGATCAGAAATGGCAATAACTCCTATATCTGACTTCTCCACTAGATGGGCCAGATGCCTTGAAATAAATATATAATCAATGCGGGACATTGATGAATGAGGAAAGGAGTGAAATGTAAAACTTTTTGTTGAAGGGTTCAAATGCCTCCAAATATCTAACAGGCCGATTTCCTCTAATGTGTTATTAAGCGATCTTGCGCTTTTAGACTGTATGTTCTGAGCTGGGCTCCTGTCTAAAAAAGGACAAAGAGAGCAATTAAAATCGCCTCCTATCAAAATGTTTGAGGAGTCCATTTCAACAAGCCGGTCAAAAAGTAAGCCAGAGAAATCGTCATCGTTTACATTAGGACTATAGATGCTACCCAACAAAATAATTTCCCCATAAAGCGTTCCTTTAGCTAAAATGATTCTCCCCTCCGTATCCTTATATGTGTCTGTAACAACTAACGGCAAATTTTTATGTATCAATATTATTACCCCCCTCTTACTTGTTGAATAAGATGAGTAATAAACCTGACCAACCCACTCCCGGAGATATTTATTGTGTTCGTTGTCGCTGAGGTGTGTTTCTTGTAAAAATGCAATTTGGATTTTGTCCTTTTTTAAACTGTTTAGGATAGCTTTCCTTTTCACTGGATTATTGGATCCCTTGACATTCCAAGTACAAATTCTAATACTCATTACTAAATATAATATACTTTATGTACTTAATGCTGTATTCAAAAAGGTAGAGATAAGTATGTTTAGTCCAATCCCAACATTTAACTGTGCCTGTGCTGATAAAGAAAACAAAAATTCCAAGCAAAAACAAAATACACAGCTTGGAGTAACGAACAGTGACCTAAGTATCCACAACAAACCTATTAAAAGGTGGAAGATACGAAAACCAAAAGCAAACTTCGTCATACTCTTATCAAGGAATGTACAACTGGGGTCTTAGCGTGTCCGAAAAAGGAATATCGCCTCTTCTTGATCACTTCAGCCGAGAAATCTTGATAAAAGGACACCTCCTGACCTTCCACTGTCAGCCTGTTCTTGTTCCTTGCTGCATTAAGGATCTTCTGTTTATCGATGTAGTTGTGTAATCTCACTAGGACCGCCCGAGGACCACTTTTCTCTCCTCCTCCATGCGCGGGTCCCGTGCGATGGGCTCTTTCAATCTTGATCCTGTCCTGCTGCATATCCAGAACTTCAGGAATCCATTTCTCAAAGAACGTAACTGGGTCTTTCCCCTCAAAGCCAGTCTTCAGTCCTGTGATCTTAATATTTTGGCGACGACTTTGATTCTCATAATTATCAAGGCGATCCAGTGCTTTTTTGAGAGCATTTTCCAAACATTCAAGTTTCGGCCCAGTCACCGTTGACATATCCTCAAGATCAGATACGCGATTTTCTATAGCCGTCACTCTTTCCAAAATGCCGTCTAACTTCTGAGACAGTTCCGTAACTGGTTTAACAACAGCAGCAAGTTTAGTGTCTAGCATCTCAGCGATGTTGGTAGTTACTCTCTCAACTAATATGTCATCTCTTTGGAGGTTGACATTCTCCGGCTCCGTTTCACATTCTGTAGCCACCTGCTCCGTCTCATACTCGGCCTCTTCGTGTTCAGTGTCAACTTGACTAGCAGCAGTGATCGCCACGTTAGCAATGCTATTAGCATTAGCCTTGCAAGCCGTCTTCTTTCGTCCGTCTCTCTTCTTACTCGATGCGGGCGGTGCAAAAAAGTTTTCCAGGGACATTTTGACATTTATTACAGCCGTTGCAGTGAGTCACAAGGCGAAATTAGTACTTAAAATAGTTATTTTACGTCAACCCAGTGGGGAGGCGAAAGAAGTGCGTCTATCTAGTTGCAAGCATCACGTGATCCCGTGAAATGAATTTTGACTTTACTATTCCTTTTGTTATTGATATGAAGAAGCGTTCTATTTCCGTTGGTAGAGAGCAGAGCTTTTCCCATTCTTGATGATTTTGGAGGTAATGTCTAATTTGTAAGTACCTAAAGAAATCTTGGTTTGGTAAATCATATTTCTCTTTGAGCTGTTCAAATGATTTCAGGGCTGCTCCAAACAGCTGGTCCAAAACTACTAGACCCTTTTCTGTCCATTTCAGAAAACCCTTGTCCAGCCTAGCTGGGGAGAACTCACACTTGTTTGCTATCCTTATAGCTCTGGAAATAGTCATGGGAAGCTGTAGTTTTTTCCTCACAATTGACCATATTTTTAAGGTGTTTTTACTCCATACATTAGTAATCTTTTTCCCCCATATGTCTTGGTTTAGGAATGGAATTGAATCTAATGGAAAATGTGGGCATTCACTCTGCTCCATTCCAACCCATATAGTGTCAGTATCTTGGGACATCCACGCAGCCATTGATCTCAGTTGGGCTGCCCAATAGTATGTTTTAAGGCTAGTCAAGTCCAGGCCTCCATTTTCCTTTGAGCAAAGTAGTCTTTTAAATTTAAGTCTAGGTCGTTTTCCTTGCCAAATAAATTTGGATAGCCATTTATCTATTGTGGTAAAGGTGGAAGCAGGAACATATATAGGTAGTGATTGGAAGAGAAAGAGCAACCTTGGTAAAATGTTCATTCTTATAGTTTCTATTCTACCTATCAGAGAGAGTGGAAGAATTTCCCATCTAGTAAGGTCCGCTTTTATGTTGCCCAGCAATTTCCCATAATTGGCTTTAAACAGTTTTGATAGGTCTGTTGTTATAATAATTCCTAAATATCTAAATCCTTGCGACCAGTGGAAATCAAGTCTTTCTGATAATTGGATTGGCCACTGTCCCACTAGCATCATTGCCTCAGACTTTGATTGGTTGATTTGATAACCAGAGAGTTCTCCATATTTTTTTAAGGTGTTTAGCAGTGCAGGGACAGAAAGAACTGGGTCCCTTATATAGGTCAGGATATCGTCTGCATAAAGGGATATCTTGTGCTCCTTATTTCCCATGTCTGTTATGCCTTTTATTGCCTCATTCTGTCTAATAGATGCTGCCAAGGGTTCAATATTTATAGCAAAGAGCAGAGGGCTAAGGCAGTCCCCTTGCCTCACCCCCCTCTGTATGTCGAAGAACTCAGAACAGCATCCGTTTACCCTGACACGAGATTTTGGATTTCTGTAAATAACTCTGACCCAATCTACAAATTTTGGGTGGAATCCCATTACTGATAGTGTTTTGTATAGAAAATCCCAATTTACAGTGTCGAATGCTTTCTGTGCATCAAAGCTTATTAACATTGATGTTTGTTTGTCTCTTTTAGCACAAGTAATTATGTTTAGGCTTCTTCTTATATTATTGGTACCCTGGCACAGTACAGTTTTAACTGGCATTTGTGGATGTAACTACGTATTGTGGTACTTGACAAAGGTTTGCCAAAGTAGTCCTGAGCCCATGTGGTGATATCGCTTATAGATGAATGACGATTCTTGATGCAGTGCCGCCTGAGGGATCGGAGATCACGGTTGTTCAGCTTAGGCTTGCGCCCTTGTCCTTTACACACTGAAATTCCTCCTCATTCCTTGAATCTTTTAATTATGTTATGCACTGTTGAAGGTGAAATAAGCAAATGTCTTCCTATCTTTCTTTGAGGAACATTGTTTTTAAACATTTCAATAATTTTCTCACGTATTTGTTGGCAAACTGGCGATCCTCGGCCCATCTTTGCTCCTAAAGGACTAGACCTTTCTTGGATGCTGCTTTTGTACCAAATCATAATTACAATCACCTGTTGACATCACCTGTTTCAAATCACATCATTATTTAACCAATTTACCTGATTACTAGCCCTTAATTGCTCCTGTCCCAACCTCTTTTGGAATGTGTTGCAGGTCTGAATGACAGGAAAGGATGTATATTTACAAATGAAATTAAGTTGACCAGACAAAACATGAAATATTTTGTGTTCACATTGTCTGCAATGAAATACAAGTCAAAGTACATTTAGAAATCACTACTTTCTTTTTTATTTGTGTTTTCCATACTGTCCCAACTTTTTCTGATTTGAGGTTGTATATGATGTTCCTAATAATGTTCATAATCGATCAATATTTGTGATCAGAAAAAACAGGGTTGTTAGTAAAGGCCGTTTTACAGTTGTGGGAAGGCTCAATGCAGAGCTTTTGCCATAGCCTACGTAAGTGGGCTGATGTTTATACTTGTGCGCTGGTGTGTCCGTTGAGCCCGTGTGTGTGTGTGTGTGGGGAGTGTGTTTTAGAGTGAGAGAGTGACGGTGATTAGCTCCGGAGCGAGTAGCGACTCTAGAGTCATAGTGAGAGAAACAAAATGTCTCCTCTGTTCTTTCTGACCACGGTGAGAAATCTGGAGCAGGAAAAGTTAACCCTCTCCTTGATTTCATGTTGTTTATGGTGAAGGACAACCAGGAGGGGGGGAATGCAACGCTACCAAGCCACAGCCCAGCGACATGCGTCGCTGCGATGTGTAGTTGCATTTTTCAAGAGGTGCATGTCAGGCTACGGTGTGGGGTCTGACGTAGACGCAGAGAGGTCTGCGGGGGTACGCTGTAGATTTTACGCACGACTGTAAAACGGCCTTACTGCAATTAGTCTCGCTTTTGTCAACATGTTCATTTGTGGTGTATTTTCGTATAAAAACTATTAATATTATCATAATGTATTCCATATCATTTCATGCTAAAGCCAGAAGGCTGGATACTATGGGGTGACTGATGTTCGTCCCAAAAGAGCCGGCTGAATAGGGTGAGCATTCTCACACATTTTGGGCGACTGTCGGTCTGTGGGGGCCTTTTGTGTGTGGGCTGTCTGTGCTGGTTGCTCCGGGAAAGGACCCAACGTGAGCGTGTGGTTGTAGTTTGTGTCTATGAACAGTCTTTCTAAATTTGTTGCGTTGCAAAACAACGCAAAGGGAGGAAAGAGAGTGTGATACGACATAAGGGAGGAAAAAGAAAAAACGGATAGTTCTTATGCGCGCAAAGTGAGAGTTAAGGGAAACAGAAAAAGTAATGGGCCTAACCATTGAGTAGCAAATGCGAGCCAGACGACGCGCGAAAAATGTGGTTAAGTTGAGAGGAAATAAAGTCTTGTCAGTAGCTGGAGCGAGCTGGACGACCTGCGAACACTAGACTTAAGAGAATAAAATCGGGCAAAAGGAAAATAAGGCCGTGTTTTTGTTAGAAACCCCAGCGAGGTAATCTGTATATGTATATTTATATATATATAGGTTGGCTGTAAATGTGGTCATATTCCGAATTGTGAGAACTCGTGCTAGGTTGACGGATTTGGCAGATGTAGGTAAATAATCGGGAGATCACGTTTTAGCATCATAAAACTTTTAGTAGACTGTGGAAAAGAGTTGATATCTGACCCACATTTGTCAAATGAATGTTGTTGGCTATAACTATTTGAGTGTGATCCATTAAGTTTATTTTTAACAAGACGATACTGCATATGCAGTGAGAGAATATGAAGTAAATGACTAAGCACAGGTGTGTTTAAAAAGATATAACAATATAAGCCTAGTGATTTTTTCTACAAGTAGGCAGTTACGCTTTGGTGTAGGATGGTGGGGAATCTTTGTTCAAGATACAACATTAGATAGCATGTTATTATATCCACTTATTTCAATTTGATTGAAATGACATATTGGGTACATGAAAGATTAAACTTTGTCCGTTTCTCTGTTGTTTTCCTCAGGTGTGAGAGATGTGAAAGAGGGGAACACGAGAAAAGGGAGGCGCTGGCCAGCTCAGTGTGCATCAGCCGGACCCGTCCTGGATCCATCTGATAAAGGCCAGTACTTTTTATCCACCAACTCTCTTGATAAATGCCTTTATTCTGATATATAGTTTGTTTGTTTTTCTACAAGATATTACCAACACCTCTCCTAAGAGAAGGCATTTATTTTCTACGTGAGGTACATACTTGTGACTGTTTAGCAGGTGACTTAGGAAGGTTATTAATTAGTACATTTTTGATTGCTTTGAAGTTGACAAGTTTCTTTGTTTGGGGTGGTGCGATCATAAAGAAACATAGCTAAATAAATAAATTGGAAAAATAAATAACTAAAACTAATTAATCGAAAAATAGTGGGGAAAGAGATCGTTACACACCTTTGAGTATTCTTCAATTAACAATACACCTAAGGAGATACTACTAATTCACAATAAAAAGAAATTTAAAAGCATTTTTGCAATGCCGAAAAAGGGTATTACGACTCCAACAGTGGTTACTCCCGTTGAGATGGTACAGAAAAACAATCCCTTAGTTTGCGAGGTGGTAAAGTTATCGGGGAAATGGAATAAACGATGGCCTGATATTGAACAACCATGGCCAGTGGAAGGAACTGATTGAAGAATAAAAACAGTATATCCAGTATTTTAGAACATTTGGTATTTATCTGAACTCAATAGATTGCAGCCTGCCATATGATATGCAAGGATAGCTCTTAATGACTCAGACTCCACAGTGGACAGGGGGGGCATGTTTTCAACAACATACCAATCAGCAATCAATGTGTTCAGCTCAACCTTGGTCACCTGTTGCTGACCCCAAAAAATGGAGCGTTGCTTGTTTTAACAGAGTGGCTCCGCCTCCTCGCTGGAGCTCACGCTAGCTGCATTTGGGCTCAGGGTTATTATGGGGTTATTATGGGGTTGGGTTAGCAGCAGCAACAAGTGTCGTGTTAGCATGTGTTGATGAAGTGCTTCATAAGATTGGAGTTGCTTTAGGAAGATGTGGATAAAGTCTTTTTTCCGGGCATAGCGTGCATGTTACATAAACATTCTTGCCTTTAATTTCATTGAGCGAGAAGTAGTGCCGGTACTACTCCCTGGCTCGTCGCCATTGTCGCTGTCCTGTGTTTAGTGGTGAGAGACAGCGTGAGCAGGTCATCCGTCCACCCAGCCAATCATCATCACATTTGCAACGGTGTCATCATCCCCCCCCTGCTCTCTCCAGGCAGTTGATGTGTAGCCAAAGCCTGACACCTGGCGCTTCATTCAACCAAATTGTAGTAACGCGCCACTTTACATTCTCAGTAACGATAACGGCGTTGCAACGATGGGAAAAGTAATTAATTAGATTACTCCGTTACTGAAAAAATAACACCGTTAGTAATGCCGTTATACTTAAACGCTGTTACTCCCAACACTGTTTATGGCAGGCCTAACGTATCAGTTATTATATTCAGAAGATGATCCTCATATCAATCACCATGGTTACAGCTTGTAGCCATCCTAACCTTTGTAGCCTTTACTGAGAGACTACCTTTTCTAAACTAAGAAGGGACTAGTTTTAGGAGGCATTTTCAGGAAATTAAAAGGATAAGCAGATTGTTGCAGAGGTTTTTGTTCACAGAGTAAGATGTATATATCTTTGTTTGGGTATCTGTGCATATACAACATGTGTTTTGGCATTTTTGGCACACTTCTACCTCAGCCTACTGCACACAGACACACGTACGTTTTGCATATTCTGCTGAAATAGAGACCTGGTGGTGCCATGCCAACAATCTCATTCAACCATGTGACAAGCTGAGGAGTTGGTGGTGACATGGGTCAGAGGGTATCAGAGGTCATACATGATGAACCAATCAATGGGCTCTGCTCCTATAGACACCTTGGTGTTTATGTGGACAACACCTGGCTGGAAGGCCCATGGTCAAAGTGTGTGTTATCATTTAGAGCAGACACTCACGGTGAATCAGAGGGTTTATGTTATACAAGGCTGCATTACAGAGCATATTCATATATATCAGCATGGCAATATCTAAAAACATCTCATTTAAAGCTTGCTTGTCGGGTGACAGTCTCTCCAGGCAAGCACAGAGAATATGGTCTCATCTATCTTTATTCTCCATGCCAAGTATGAGTTCTTATACTCTAGCAGAAGATATGGTTACCCCGATGTAAACTTAACATTTCTAAACTGTAGGCCTATTCAGACCTACCTCAATTAAAACTTTAAATAATGTTGCTTGAGGCTGCAGGATTTTTGCAATAGCTTCATGATATGATGCATAGGGTTGTGTGTAGGTTGTTCTTGTCACTGTTTGTGAAAGATGAGCAATAGATTGTGGCTGTGTGACGTGCTTCAGTCTGGCTACATATCACTTTGTTTATGTTGTTTATTATTGTAAGTATATGTCAGCTGTATTAGTGCTGTGTGGTATACCGGTTCATACCGAAAACCGGTGTATATTTTTGTCACGATGTTCATTTTTAATA
The DNA here is from genome assembly GCA_023631565.1 of Gymnocephalus cernua. Taxonomy (NCBI): domain Eukaryota; kingdom Metazoa; phylum Chordata; class Actinopteri; order Perciformes; family Percidae; genus Gymnocephalus; species Gymnocephalus cernua. Next base: position 36,369,663 of record CM042434.1, read on the forward strand.
TACCGCCATACCGGGGTGTTTAATAACACAACGTCCAGAACGAACGTTACGCTGCGCCGCGCGACACTGTTTTAGACGGACCCTTTAAAATGCTGCACTTCTAAGCAGCGACGGTAAACAGCAGCGCACCAGAGGGACGTCACACGGAAAGGCAGCAACACGAGCAATTTGCTCCACCACCTCAGCTGCAAACACGTCTTGGAGTATCAAGAATGTATGAAATTAAAGTCAGCAGGCTCAGCGCCCTCCACATCAGCAGGTAACACGGGGAAAGCAAAAGAAGAGTCGAGCCAAATGTCACTTAAAGACGCGTTTGCTAGAGGGACTTGCTATGACAGAAAAAGCAGATTACAAACTCCATCACCAACCACCGAGCTAAAGACACGGTCCCGCTTAATACAGTGGTGAGGAATGAGTCAATTAAGGCAATTTACTGCAGTAATTCCTCTCTCAACGAGTAGAAAATGCATTGAACATCTGAATATGCATGAAAAAAAAAACGTCAAAAACCGGATAACCGGCATAATTTTGAAAAAAAACCTGATATGAATTTTTGGTCATACCGCCCAGCACTAAGCTGTATGATAAAACAATATGTCAAATATTATGTGTGAAGAATTTGAACTCAAGGCAGATATCACTCCGGGGACAATAAAGTATCGCCTGCATATCCATGATATGTGAAAATTAAAACATTGTCGTAGGACTATATCAAACATATCGTTGGAAAGGTCTGAACCTCCACAGTAACATATGTCAGTCTGAAGAGGACACATCACTCCTGCTTTGAAATCTTGACCTCTGAACCTTGAACCTAGTCCATGTTTGAAGGCTTGTCACTTAGCAACAGAAGGTGCTACAAACATGGGACCAGCTGTTCTAGAAAGCTCTGGACTTTCTAAAAGAAACTAAAAGAAAGGACTTGTTCGGCTCCTGTGTTTCTGCTGTCTGCCGTGAATGGGCTTCATTCCATTTCAGATTGCCGCTGCACACAGTGCATGAGACAAATACATGAAACTGTATTTTATTATTATTATTATTATTATTATTATCTTCATTGTTTAAATCATCAAATACAATGTTAGACACAAACAATATTAGGAATATTATGTATTTGTATTTTTCCTATCTGCGGAGCGGTACGTACTACGTCATCTCCGGAGTCTTCAGCTGATTTTTTAAACATTATTACGCTGCATAACTTACTGGAATAAAACTGAGCAACGTGTTGTTGCTGGTGACAAAATCACTGATTATATATATATGAACATTGACGCGATACTGGCATTAAAGACCCGCTGATCGCTGTCTGATTCTCTGATATGAATGGCCACGTTGCATTGTGGGAGATCGGCTTTGAATGCGCCCAGCTCGGCTCATATCGTAGCGTACTGTTCTGTCTTATTTACTGTAATATTTCACCGGTAATGAGACCAAAATATTATTATTAAAATAAAGAAATGAATACCATGATAACATCTAAATAAATGTTGACAGATGTAGCGTTATCGTTTAAAAAATATCAATAAACATAAAGCCATCCAGCTTCCCTGGCCGAAATAGACCGAAATACATAAAAACCATGATAAGATCTGGTGAATAAATGTTGATTGAAACGGCGGTTATTGGGCTAAAAGTAACAATAATAATGCAGCTGTGATTTAGGAAGGTCTGTCAAGGCTGTTGGCCAAATTCTGAAGAGGTTTGGTGAATTTTCAGGGTATAAAGTTAATCAAAAGAAAAGCTCCCTGTTAATGCTGAACAAAAATAACCCTACAATACAAACACAGTTTACTTGTACCTATGAAGGCTTCACTTACCTAGGAATTAAAATAAATCCTGACATAAAGAACATTGTACCTACTAATTATGATCCCTTAGTAAAAAAGGTCCGGGGAAGACCCAGGACTAGGTGGAGGGATTACATCTCCAACCTGGCCTGGGAACGCCTCGGGATCCCCCAGTCAGAGCTGGTTAATGTGGCTCGGGAAAGGGAAGTTTGGGGTCCCCTGCTGGAGCTGCTCCCCCCGCGACCCGACCAAGGATAAGCGGACGACGATGGATGGATGGATAGTAAAAAAGGTAATGGACTCCTTAGAAAGATGGGGTGGGATGCCAATTTCTATGATAGGTCGCATTAATATTATTAAAATGTCCATTCTCCCAAAATTCTTATATCTTTTTCAGTCCATCCCCCTACACTTTCCAGCCTCCTTCTTTTCATCTTTGAATAAAACCTTTACCAAATTTATATGGAATAGTAAACGCCCCAGGCTGCGGCTCTCCCTTCTATATCTGCCCTATGACAGAGGGGGGCTTAGATTGCCTAATGTCAAGTTGTACTATTAGGCAGCTCAACTTTGTGCTGCTACTTATTATTTTTCTATCACTGATACTCCATCTTGGGTACAAATTGAGAACAATACATTGAAGCTACCTTTGACATCTTATTTTTATGCAGCCGAAATTAAACAATTATTAAAAAACACGAAAAATCCTTTTCTCAGAAACACTATATCAATCTGGCACCACTCTCATGCTGCCTTGTCGGAGGTATCTAAGCTCTCGTGTTTGTCGCCAATATGGGGAAATGATAGATTAACCAGGAAGAGCAGACATGGGGTTCAGAATTTGGCTGAATAAGGGCTTGAGCACAATTGGGAGCCTCTATAGTGAAGGAGTATTGATGTCTTTTGAGCAATTGGTAAATAAATACACTCTAAAAAAAAATTGTAATTTTACAGTAAATTACTCTAAATTTTTACAGTAGTTTTTCCGTTTTTTTAAAATAGTATAAAAAACAGTAAAATTACAGATATTATCTGTAAATTAACAACCTGCCTGTTATTTTACATGTTATGCCAATAATGAAAAACTACAGTTATTTCCTATTTTTTTACAGAAAATTACTGTAATAATTATGATATTTGCCTGTTTTTAAACGTTTTGCTCGTTATATAAAGGTTTATCTCCATATTGTCAATTTAAGATTTTTTTTTTTATTTTACGGTTAATCTCATTAGTTGTATGTGGTTTTACATTCAAGAGAGAGGGACAGACAGACAGATGGAGAGACATCAAAGCTCTGTGCAGTTTTACAATGAAATAAGATTTTACCCTCTGCAATTTGTAAATGAGAAAAAAAGTGATAAAATCCAACATCAAGACAGCAGTGCAGCAAAAACTTTTTTGCCATTTGTGATTTAGTGTGGACTTACTGTTAAGTGTTCACAAAAGGCAAGATTCAGAATAACACAAATGACAGTGGTGCAAACACTTTATTTTTAGACTTGGCAAAAAAGGCACATTACAAAATACAGCCTTGGTGTTAACACTCCTGGACCAACCAGGGAAACAATAATGAACCACAGATAGAAATAGCAGTGTGTCGTTCACACTCTTGGCCAAACTGGTGGACATCAAGGAGCATCTATAAACAAAACAGCTCTCATGGAAACTAGGGCTGTCCTTGACTAAAGAAATTCTTAGTCGACTAACTCTTATATGATTTTGTCGACTAATCGATTAGTTGATGTAATCGACAAAGCTGTGCTCTTTGAGAGGTGATTAAGACTAGAAAAACACAATATAAATGTAGTTAATTAACCATCTGTAAAACTGAGTTTCTCTGAAATTAATCCTGCAAAAGCACCACTTTAAATCTCGTGTTCACCAGAAATGTTCTCATGAGTTGCTTGGAAATGAGTAATTAAGCATGAATAAGCATAAAAAATGACTTATCGACTAAAGAAATCTTAGTCGACTTGGACCAAAACGACTGATTAGTCGAATAATCGACTAAGAGAGGGGGCAGCCCTAATGGAAACATCCATAAAAAGGTGGGTTCCAGGAAGACCTCCTTTCTAAACCCTTTGACGTCATATCTGTATGGAAAGAGAAGAAAGAAATGTGATTTTGATTAAATCCCCATTTTAAAATAGTTGGTTTCTTTTCTTTACACAAACTCATGTTTTATATCAGGAAGTGTTTTACCATTTTACCAATTAAAAAGCATGATTATGTTATCTCGGAGTCATATAGTCCAATGTTTTGCATTTGTAGTAGGTTAAGGTGATTGTTAGTTTTCGTCAGTCAATAGAACAATCAACCTAAAGTTTAATTCAATTTCCTAGTCCTAGGACTGTCACAATAACAAATTGTTAGGGGGATATATCATCCCAGAAAAAAAATCACGATAAATGATATTGATCTTGTCATTTAATGATACTATAACATAATAATGCAAGTACATCCTTTATATGTCCTTTATATATTCTCAAGAATATATAAAAAGAATCAAATTGAAATGAAAACACATTAAACTATCCTAAATCTAATTAATATATACAAAAAAATTAAACCACATCACAATCCAACAAAAACAATTAATCAATAACTCCTAAATCAAAAAACACAATTCAAATCTGCACCTTAGTATGCTATTGTTCCCAAATCTAACAGGACACAGGAGCTGGTTTGGGAGTGAATGATGTATTAATTTATTGCTTGACTGATGATTGTGTTTGTTTGGTGAGGGAGTCATCTTACCCCTTTACTCTGTCCATTCAAAATTGGCAATATTGGAAATGAGGCTCAGCACCCTTGGGTTGACAGCATACTGGCGTCCCTTGTCTTTTCTTTTGACTTTGGTCCCCTGATCTGGGTTGATTTTGAAGATGCATCTGTTGGAAAAATAATTTTCCTTTTAACCTAAGAGATTCAAAGTGTTCACTAATCCTGGCATCAAAAAGCTAGTGAACAGCATCTTTAAGAGAGAGGAGCGAGGAAAGGAGCGGTGAGAGGAGTGAAGAGAGGAGCAGTGAGAGGAGTGAAGAGAGGAGCAGTGAGAGGAGTGAAGAGAGGAGCAGGGTGAGGAGAGAAGAGCAGTGAGAGAAGAGAGGAGCAGGGGGAGGAGTGAAGAGAGGAGCAGGGGGAGGAGAGAAGAGCAGTGAAGAGGAGCAGTGAGAGAAGAGAGGAGCAGGGGAAGAAGTGAAGAGAGGAGCAGGGAGAGGAGAGAAGAGCAGTGAAGAGAGGAGCAGTGAGAGAAGAGAGGAGCAGGGGGAGGAGAGAGGAGCAGTGAGAGGAGTGAAGAGAGGAGCAGAGTAGAGCGAGGAAAGGAGCAGTGAAAGGAGAGAGGAACAGTTAGGAGTGAAGAGAGGAGAAGGGGGAGGAGAGATGAGCAGTGAGGAGAGGAGCAGAGTAGAGCGAGGAAAGGAGCAGTGAGAGGAGAGAAGAGGAGCAGGGGGAGGAGTGAAGGAAGAGCAGGGGGAGATGAGTTTTTAAAGTAACAACTTTTTTTTTTTTTTTAAATAAAGAAAATAAAAAATACCTTAAAAGCAATGTGTAATGCATACTGAAAGCTTACCTCTGTAAGAACTCCAGAGTAGCAGCAAGTTCCACTGGGTAGTCAATGTTGTGCAGGTAATATGAACAGAACATCATCTGTAATGCTTTGGTGAAGCAGGGAAGCTGCTCGTTGACTACGACCTGGTCCACAGCAACCATGAACATCTTGGCAGTAAGTGGGCTGTTACCTGTGAACAGTGCAAGAACAGTATGCTCCATAGTAAGTAAATAGCTTGCTTAATGTATATGGATCCAATGAAGTTAAGTAAATCAGGAGCTGTGTTCTGCACACTGCTTAGTTGACTTAATTCTTGAATTCTTGAACATACTGTGTCTATACTGCAAAGGAAAAACTGCCAAGTAAAAAATGAAAACAAGGTAGCAAAAAACATGATTTTGTCAGCTATAAACACTTTTTTTGCAGTGTACAGTACACTCCAGTACCCCTGTAGACATAAACATGTTAGAATAACAATTTCAATGAACAAATGAAAATTGTTTTTGGGACACCTACCACAGACCACAATGCAGGGTGTCCATGGTAGCTTGGTGGTGTTGACATCAGTTGCAATGGCAGTGTCATCGACATTTAGGAACATCTTTTCTTTCTGCTCTTTGAAATGGGCAATAAGCATCAGTACAGCCGCACTAGTTTCATCACCTCCTGCCAGGGCTTGGCTCAGAATAGTTATTGCTGTGCTGGATGACTCAGTTTTAACAAACTGAAAGTACCGCAGGATTCTTCTGAACTTGATGGCTGTGGACTCTCCAAAGCTGTCGTCTAACTGGACACCTGTTAGTTCTCTGAAATGAAGCCTCATTCCATCTTCCTGGCAGAGGAAAGGCCATTCCTTAAGAATCTCTTCCGTCTGTTTCAGTCCTGATAGTATGTCTCTCCTCTGCGAGGGAAACGTGTCCACCATCAGTCTTTCTATTTTTTTTGCATCTTTGTCTTTGTTTTTGAACATCTTAATGAGTTCTTCTTGTTTTTGCTTTTGCAATTGTTTTGTTTCACTAGGAGGAAGCTCTGGCTCAGAGTTAATACAGCCATATGCATCTTTGCACACTCTCTTTGCATCGTCAGGGCTGCTACTTTCAGGAAGCCTTTTCTGGGCACAAGCAGCTTGGAGTCGTCTGCAATTATCTAGCCGAGATATGAACTGTTTTACAAGAGAGTCATACCCAGTGCCGACAATCTGACCCTCAATCTCATCTCGGAAGGATTTTGGGTAGAGAAATACCATCTTCCTTGAAATCTCAGTAAGGTGTTTCTTTCCTGGTTTCTTGCAGACAGTCAGTATTTCACCAGCCACAATCCTAATAATCTCCCTTCTCTGTGCTGCAGAAGGCCTCTTTCCAGTATCCAACAGTTTTCTTGTACTGGAGGGCATCTTACTCCAGGGTATGTCAAAGCTGTAATGCCAGCTATTATCTTCTCTGAACCTGCTCTCTGATGCAGTAGGTGAGGCTATGACCAAAGCTGGACTGCTTGTAGCAGTGGATTTCGGTGTGGAGTGAACACTCATGTGGCTATCATCACTCAGCATATCATCACTCATGAATGATTCCTCAGTGCTGGATTCTTCAATGTAGCTAGTAGATATTGAGGAGGATTTATCCTCCACTCTAGTCACAAAATCTAAATAAAAGGACATAATCATGTCAGTCAGTATCATTCATGTATAATTTTCACTTAATCGTCGGCCTAGTGAGTCAATCCTAATCTTGTTGCAATCACAAATGGCCCTATGTACTACTTTACTTACTTTTAATGCAGGCCATAACTTTCCTGGCCTCTATTGGCATGAGGACTGCTGCAAGGTCATCTACCTCCACATACTTAAGGTCCTCAGCTGAACAGACTCCAATGTTTTTGATCACCTCCACTGCTCGCACTACAGAATCCTCTTGGTTCAAAAACAAGCTGAGGGATGAGGTTAAATCACTCACCCATCCAGCCATGACTGCAAGAGGGGACAAAAGATGAATTACTGTTTAGTGGATAAAAGATTGTGGATTACACATTACAGCACAATTACTGTGACTTTGATTAAATAGACGTCATTTTCCCCCATTGACACATTAGTCGAAAACTTCTGATTGTAAACCCCAACACCTCATCACACTCTTACTGATCAACAACACTGTGCTTAAGAGATATGACATTATTCCCATTCAGATTGTAAAGAGGCAATGGGTAAGAATCTAAGCAGTGTTCTGCATTAATGCAGTGCATATCCTCAGCTGCTTGTTTGACTTCATAGAGTCCATACTCTGATAAATACACTGAAGTGTGCGGTGTCACCAGAAAGCACACCTTTTTGTCATCGACTATCAAAACAAGCTCAATCTGACCAAACTTGATTGACTCATCAGACTCACGTTTGAGGCAAAGAAAAGATCCCTTTTTGTAAAGGGTGCCCTTAAAATCTACCTCAGTTGACACAGAATGCGGTTCTGTAAACATGTGTGCTTCAACTGCATTGCGCACTGCATCACTGTACAGGTGAGCATGATATGGAGTAACATTTTTTGTCTTCAGCTCTGGTGCAAAAAAGGAGTTTGAGCTGAGGGTTGTTTGGAGGAGTTGGTGCTGGTTTGCGAGAGACTGGCATATATTCTTAAAGTTTTGTATCCTCCTCACACACCTCTTGAAGTAGGAGTGTTTACTCTCAAATCTCATTGTCCATAGCCGTATTAGGGGACCCAGTTTGAGGATCAATGATGCATAATGGAGAAGATAGTGGTGCTTGGGTTTCATCTCCCAGAACAGAAACAGGACGATTTTGAGACTTAACACACTCTTCCCACACAACAGGATCTTTTAGAATAGCTCTTAAAGTGTCATGCAAGGGTATGTATTGTGCATAACTGTCTCTTCTATGTTCATTGGTGCCCAGAAAAACTTTTTCTGGGTGCACATAGGCAAAGTTCTTCTCAAAATACTGCCTCCTTATATATTCAGTGGAGAGCTGAGAACTACATGAAGCATGCAAATCCGCTTCCTGAAGACTCTGGAAAACTGAATCAATCTCAGCATCTGACATATTAGTATTTCCTCTAAGTGTCTCTTTAATTTTGTCTTTTGTGTACTGATGACAAATATCATTCAGGCCATTGATCTCTTCAACAATCATTTGAATAGTTGATGACGGAACCAGATACTTTGCCTGGAGTTGCATGTAAAACAGGCACAGATTCCTCATGTACAAAGACCTTATATCAATATCTTCTGTAACCTGAGACTGATTTTCACTTTGGTCCATTCCGGTTTCAGTTTCATTGGGCTCAATCTGACAGGATACAGATGGCTCGGAGTATGTGACTCTAGTATTTACAGTTTCATGTTTATGTGTTCTTGAAACATGGGATGTAAATGAGGACTTCACTTTGAACGACTTGTTACAATTGCTAAATGGGCAATGTACTAACTCATGCTTCTTTAAATGTACCTTGAGGTGTGCAACAAGATTTTTCAAATCTACGCATTTCTTCTTACAACGCACATCATCACATACAAATGACCTTTGTGTGTCTTCCAGCTGTGAAATAGGACTGTTGTGGGAACGATAGACATGAGCTTTCAAAGCAGTGTATTTGGTGAATTTTTGTTTGCACTCTGCAAAGCAACACGGATAGTAGCTATTTGCCTCATGTCTATGCAGAAGCTGATGGTCAACATAGCTTTTAATACTTTTTAGGGAGATACCACATGAACGGCATATGAACTTTGGCATAACATATGCCATTGTAGCCCACTGTAGGGAAATCTCCAGAATACTCTACCCAGTACAATAGAAAACTCAAGGTTGTGAGATGTGACATACCAAAAGTAGTGGTCGACTAACTCTTTGTCCTTGAAAGAGTGGCTCTCTGTAGAGGCGCACCTGCAGCCAGCGGGGGAAAAATACAGCATGGCATTTTAAGTTAGTGAAATGCAGCAAGAAACTTGGCACAACAAGAAATGCCAAATAATTATGTGAAAAAAACGTTGCTAAACCATTAAGTAAGACATAAACTGAATACTACTATTTTTTTTCTTTTCTTTATTCAGATCTATGTATATACATGTACAGACTCAGACTGCGGTATCAAATTTCCTGTGACAGACAATAAAGTATATTTATTCTTCTTCTTCTTCTTCTTCTTCTTCTTCTTCTTCTTCTTCTTCTTCTTCTTCTTCTTATTATTATTATTATTATTATTATAGTAATTATTACTGCTAGGAATTGATGCACATGGTCAACACGTGCTGATGGCTAAGCTAGCTAGTTAGCTAACGTTAGCTAGCCTTATGACGCCACCTTAATCCTTATTCATATTCTTATATACACTGTAGTTAAGTTATTTCTTACCTTATTTGGATCTTTTGGTAGTATCAAAGACTGTGAAAACAGTGGGGAAAAATCAAGACTATCACAAGAAGAAAAACCCGTAGGTCAGGCTTTCTGCAGACGGCATGTGCTCTCCGTGTGGTTCCGTGACTGTGTTCACGGACAGTAGCCAGCAGTGCGTGGATCGGGGGACAAAATGACAAATCCCACTATGGCCACGCCAAGACCCGCCCTACACAGCAGCTCGATTGGCTGGGGTTAGGCATTTCACCTCGAGTGGTTAAGGTTAGGATAGCGGATTGGTCAAGGGATAGGACATGAACAAATGGGGTCACGTTACCTTGGACGCCTGGCCAATAGTAGTGATTGAAGGGCGGGTCTTGGCGTTCCCATAGTGGGATTTGTAATTTCGTGATCGGGGGCGGGGCAGCGGCGCGTTCACGTCCAATCTTTCTTCTTGTTGATGGGTAAAACCCATTGGTAAAACCAAACTTGATGCTTAAAAAAACATTGCACAATAAAAAGTTATGCTTAGGTTAACAATAATAAATTCCAATGTAGATTAAAAATGTTTTACATGAATTAGTATTTATTTATTTAAATATAATATAATCATTAGACAGAAATCTTTAATAATAATAATAATAGAGATTATGCTGATATTATTATTGTTGTTATTATTATACCATATTGGTAATTATTATTAATATGTATCATGATTGATCCTACACCTGCCTGACATCACACGCATTCTTGATAATAATAATAATAATAATAATAATAATAATAATAATAATAATAATAATAATAATAATACATAGGTATTTCCCAATTTTGGGATCACTAAAATATTTGGTTTATCTGAAATCATTTTTCTTCAGTGATCCCATTGAAACAATTGCTATTGGCTGTCTCACTATGTTGCTTTGAGTATGAAACTCAAACTCCCCTATTTACTGGGAGAAATGCTCAAAATTCAAATTATTGCAGCAAAATATGTCTCCTCATGCCACGAACTGAGGACAACCAGTGGAAACTCGGATAAATATATAAAATAATTGATTTTTTTGAGTTTTTTTTTTCTGTTTTTTTACACACAGGGCAGCATGTGGCCCAATGGTTAGCACTGTGGCCTCGCAGCAAGAAGGTTCTGGGTTCTGATCCAGGTCGTTCCGGGCCTTTCTGCGTGGAGTCTGTATGTTCTCTTCATGTTTGCGTGGGTTTCCTCCGGGTGCTCCGATTTCCCCCACCATCAAAAAAACACGTACTAGGTTCTCCAGTCAGTGCCCTTGAGCAAGGCACTGGCTCAGATCTGGAGTTGGTCCCCGGGTATGGCGTTATTTTTTAGTCAAAAGTTATGAGCGTGTAACACATGCTCACGAGCACATTATGTTATTTCACACGCGCAAAAATGAACCTTCAGCTGGCATGATAAAAGTACTCGCGCACAAATTCAACAACCGAGAGGTGTAGGTAGCTGCGAGCGAGCGCCTGGCTACTCTTACTCTGCTTGTACAGTGGAATCCTGCTCGCGCGCAGCGGGCTTCTGCTCGCGGAGTGCTGTTTTGCTCGCGGAGTGGATTTCTGCTCGTTCAGCTGATTTCTGCTCGCTCGAGTACATGACTTTTGACAATTTGGGGGCGGAAACCAAGGAGGGCACTGACCCTCTTATGATTGGTCACTTTCACACAGGGACATCCTTGATTGACAGCTCTCATTACAGGAAGCACGGAGTCAAAGTATATGACGGAGTTCAGTCATTCAGTTAACACTGCACAGTGGACGGAATGGCGGCGACACCTGAAGATGTAGGCGTAAGTGTGTTTGACAGTGTTATAGCCATTTAATCTGAAATTTGTTGAGAAAAAACTCATTAAATATTGAGAAAAAAACTTGAAATACAACGACTTTATTCTCAATATTTAATGAGTTTATTCTCAACAAATTTCAGATTAAATTGCTATAACACTGTCAAACACACAGCCCCCATCATATCATCAATATCACTTACATCTACATCTTCAGGTGTCGCCGCCATTCCGTCCACTGTGCAGTGTTAACTGAATGACTGAACTCCGTCAGATACTTTGACTCCGTGCTTCCTGTAATGAGAGCTGTCAATCAAGGATGTCCCTGTGTGAAAGTGACCAATCATAAGAGGGTCAGTGCCCTCCTTGGTTTCCGCCTCCAAATTGTCAAAAGTCATGTACTCGAGCGAGCAGAAATCCTCTCTGCGAGCAAAACAGCACTCCGCGAGCAGAAGGCCGCTGCGCGCGAGCAGGATTCCACTGTACAAGCAGAGTAAGAGTAGCCAGGCGCTCGCTCGCAGCCACCTACACCTCTCGGTTGTTGAATTTGTGCGCGAGTACTTTTATCATGCCAGCTGAAGGTTCATTTTTGCGCGTGTGAAATAACATAATGTGCTCGTGAGCGTGTGTTACACGCTCATAACTTTTGACTAAAAAATAACGCCATACCCGGGCGTTGTGATTGGCTGCCCACCAGGGCTGGACTGGCCATCGGGCATACCGGGCATTTTCCCGGTGGGCCGACGCACTGTTGGGCCGAATCGCCGATATAATTTATAGGCCTTTGTTTTAATTTTTTTATTTTTTTGGGCCGCGCCGGCCCATAGATAACTGACAGCGGCCCATTCGGTAATTGTACAAAAGTCCGTCTGTCAGGACTGATTGTGGCTGCATGCCGGGGGGTAGCGCGGACACGCGCCTTACTGCAAGCGGGCGCACGCGCCACACGGAGAGAAAAGTGGGAGAAAGAAAAGAGACTGTGTGCGTCCAGAGGATAATCAGTTGAGCTCGCGTGTGTGTGTCTTTGAGAACTGTAAGTCCCATAGCTTACGTTGTCAGTTCATTTGGGCCTGTTGTTGTATTGGTCTGTAGTTCTTGTACATGTAAAGGTCCAATATGTAATATTTGTACTGTAATAAATCCAAAAATGACACCAATGCCTCATCAGATATTAAGGAAACATGTTAAGCTGAATACTATCTTTTCTGACAACAATGCTAAAGTCAGTATTTTTTCTTTTTGAAATTTACGATCCGTGACGAAATTTATGTTTATGTTTTGGTTTGTGTTGTTATCAACTGCCCAGTTTGACAGCCAGGCCGGTTGCCAGATATACCTGTAAACAGGTAAACCAGCGCGCTGCAGCAGTAACGTTAGTACAGCCATGAATGCACCAAACAAATGCATGGGATCAACAGAGATAGATTATACCCGACATTAAAAAACAGCATGTTTCTAACAGTTGCTTGACGAGAGACGTAAAAAACCCCGGGTTAATATTGGAGATGTATTTGAAAGATGGAGACAGCTTAGAGCCCAAAAGGACGCTGAGTTGGCTAATTTCCTCCTGAACAGGTAAGCATTAGCTTCAGGCTAATTTATCACAGCTACTAGGGACGAGCACTTTGTCATTTCAACATTCGTGTAGCTACTTCCATTGAATTGTATAGCTAGAGTAGCCGCGTTGGTTACTCGCAAAAACAACTGAGACAGCCAGTAAAGTGATTCCGACTGGTCCTGGCTAACGCCGCCATGCTAACCCTGCTAATTGCTAACGCTACCGGAGGACCAGGCAGGCGGGCCGCGGCTGTTTACACCGTGTAGCCGGTTCAGCGGCCGTAGCCGACAACGGTGAGTTATTTGGAGCCAAGAGGGGGGGCTGTAGCTAAGTCGGAAAGAGAGGAACTTGAGTTCGCAGTGTGTTTAGCGATTGTGTAATTCTAAGGCTAGTAAAGTGTGTATTTCAGTCGGGTGGAAAAGGAGTGCAAGGCAGTGGTGTTTTTAGCGGTTATATCATAATTCTAAGCCGAGGAAGTGTGTCTGTCTGGCGTGTGAAGAGGACGGTGAATTTCGTTGTATTTTAGCGGTTCCTACTGTAGCTAATTCTAAGCCAAAAAAGTGTGTGTGTCAGTTGGGTACAGAGCTCCGTGTGAGCACGGGCTTTATGACTGTAATATAGCATCTAACGTTAGCTACTCCGCTGTGCTGTGGAGTAATGTCTGGTTATGGGAGACAAGCGTCTAGCAACATTGTTGAATGCTCCGGTCTCAGCCTGGCAACCAACGTGAACTTCGAGTCTGGGGAGGAGGGGCAGGGGAGACGACTCTCTCCAGTATTTTGAATTTGTACTGCAGTAACTATTTTAAACACTAGCTGTCAGTATTACATATTGGACCTTTAAGTAAGTTAGCTGGTAATTTCGATGTTTGTGTTAATCACCTGTTAGCTAGTTTGCACGTGGCTGTTGATTTATAATGCAGATTGTTGGAAGCTCTTGCTCACGTTTGTATTTAGCTACATTATTGTATTATTATTGTATTGTATTATGCTGCAGTAGTTACATTACATTGATATAGTGTAATTAATAGTGGGTTTGTTGTTGTTTGCTAGCCTATATGTATACTTCATATGCATTGTGTATGGTAGCCTTCACAATGTTATTTGTTTCTTTGCAGAACCACACACAAATACACAGCCATAGCAGAGCTACGCACGCCCATTCTGTACTGTTGCCTTATGTAATAAAGCGTCAAGAGCAATAATTGTCTCCGTCCGTGTTTTAACTGACATCCCTGGGGCGAAGTTGGAAACCGGGATCAGCTCAACTACAGTCCTAAGCTAGACCTAACCCAATCAAATCCAGGAACACCCTTCCCCACTCCCGGCCCTGAGACACGAGCTGTAAACGTTATAATATGCTGGAAGTTTAGCATCCACGTTAAAATGGACAAACAACGACGGAACCCCATACGCAAGCGATGTGTACAGAAATTACGGGAGAAAAAGATTAAGTATCTACAGGCGAATGCCTCAAAATGTGCCAACATGTCTGACATGTTTGGGGCTGTAGTAGCTGCTTCAACATCAGCATTAGGCTACCTGAAGTAGAGAAAGGAGGAGAGGTGGCTGGCTATACAGAGAAGCAGAAACAACATCATGATGACAGGGAAGAGGCCGAGGAGGAGGAGAGCGACCATGACAGGGCCACGGGAGAGAGAGGGAGGAACAGATGGAAGAGAGAGTAGGCCTAGTTGACGACGGTAAGAAGTACGTGAATTAACAGGTTGTGTGTGTGTGCGTGTGTGTGTGTGTGTGTGTGTGCGTGTGTGTGTGTGTGTGTGTGTGTGTGTGTGTGTGTGCGTGCGCGCGCCTCACGTCATAACGACAACAAGCAGTTTGGCAGTAACATTAAAGTTAGTGGCTGTCAGGTAACCTCACTGTTTAAGGGTTGGCCTGTTGGGTAGCTGAAGTCTGTGATCTATACAGCCTGTTCTACTAGGCTCATGTATACTATGTATACAGCCTGTTCTACTAGGCTCATTTATACTATGTATACAGCCTGTTCTACTAGGCTCATGTATACTATGTGTACAGCCTGTTCTACTAGGCTCATGTATACTATGTATACAGCCTGTTCTACTAGGCTCATGTATACTATGTATACAGCCTGTTCTACTAGGCTCATGTATATTATGTACAGCCTGTTCTACTAGGCTCATGTATACTATGTATACAGCCTGTTCTACTAGGCTCATGTATACTATGTGTACAGCCTGTTCTACTAGGCTCATGTATACTATGTATACAGCCTGTTCTACTAGGCTCATGTATACTATGTGTACAGCTGTCTCTCTACATTGCCAGAGATTTAAGCTAAATGAATTATACCTTAACTTAGCTGACATTTCTCTCTGTTTCTCACTCTTTTAAAGGTTACCTTGTTAGAGTAAATCTTTCTTGTTCATTGGTGTGGGCCAAGGCAACATTTTGATTGACTTTACTGACAATACACTTGTATACTTAAATGTTGTTAAATAATTTGAAATTATACTTTAAACTTTATCTTTGGCAATGACTTGCACTTGAGTATGGCCATTGTGTAGGCTACCCTATGGCCTCCAGGTCGCCAATCAAAAGTGAGTGAGTACACTGCTTCTCTTTTCCAGGGCATGTACTACTCCCAGCTTTATTGTAGCTTTTGGGAAGGGTTATGGTTATGGTTATTGTAGTTAGCAGACACTTTTGTCCAAAGCGACAAAATATGAATGGTTAAAATTAACAGTAAACAGTTTTTAAAAGTTGCTAAGCCAATATTAAGCAAAATAGTAATAATAACAATAATGGCAATACAATATCAAATATCAATAATAATAATAAAAAATACCATAAATATACAAATCATAACTCTAAGAATGAATTCATTATTTAAGTGTAAGATCAACAGATAAGTCTTGAGACCTCTTGAAGGATCCAAAACCATCACATGAACGCAGAACACTAGGCAACTCATATCGTAGAATGGACGCATATTTTAAGAGGACTGTCTGCAGGGAATGTCTCTGACCAATCACGGTGGGTGTGGGCCGCCTGGGCCAAAAATGCCCGGCCCGATTTTTTGTCCCAGTCCAGCCCTGCTGCCCACTGCTCCCTTGAGGGATGGGTTAAATGCAGAGAATGAATTCTGCTACATGTATGTGTATGTGACAATTAAGTACCTTTACCTTCACACACACGCTTAATATTCGTTTTTTTAATATATTTACTATTTTAAAGTATTGAATTGAATTATTTATTTTATTTTAAAATATTAGTTTCTTCTTATTTGTTATTACTGTTATATTGACAACAGACTACTTGTTTTAACTGTAGCCTGTTACTTTACTACTGTTTTAATGACAATTTTAATTGACACAAACTTATTGATAGATTGATTGATTCATTGTGATTAATTACTTATTGACTGAGATTGATTGATTGTGACTGTGATTGTGATTGAGTCAATCGTAGTAACAGTTATACAAACAGTATAGATTATAATTAATTTATTGTAAATATTGTTTTCTATTATTGTTATTATGTTTAAATCCAAACGCTTGCTTTTGCAATATGTACAATGTAAAGGCCATTTGATAAAGCCATTTGAATTTGAACTTGAATTTGTATGATTGGTCAATGCGCCTGTCATCCAGGAAACTGGCCAATGAGCACTGAGCGCGCCTTCATTTGAAAGTACGTCAGTTTGAATGCTGCAGCTGCAGGACTTCAGCGCTACTCTGTCGTTCCACTCCTAATGAATTACTGGCGATATCAGGTAAGAGAACATCTCCCTGTTATTTTTCTAAGTTAATAACCTAAAGTAATGTTTGTGTTCATATCCATAATTTAGACTGTAACGTTGTCAGACTGTTAGGTTAGCTAGCAAAATGCAGAGTAATTACCGTTAACTGATGTTACAGGTTAATGTGGTAACACAACGTTAATATTGAGTGTGGTTTTTGTCGAGATGGTTTGCTTGTTCTGTTTGCGGGTAGCAAATATGTATAATGCCATTAACGTTATGTTACTAACATTACAGACACTTGTTGCTGAGTCAACCTAATGTACAGCTCAGTAATAGCGTTAACTTACGTTACGTTGTTATAACGTGCTTGTGTAATAACGGTAGCAGTTTTGGTGAGTGGTAACAGCCTTACTGCCTTCTGAAAATATTAATTTAAAAGTTACAATGCAGCCAAACTTCTGGTCACAATGTGTGTGTGTGTGTGTGTGTGTGTGTGAGAGAGAGATAGAGAGAGAGAGAGAGAGAGAGAGAGAGAGAGAGAGAGATAGATAGATAGACAGATATACTTTATTGATCCCAAGTTGGGAAATTGCAGTGTAGCAGCAGCATTACACACAGTAACAATGAATGTAAATGTATGTTAAGTTCTATGTACGTGTTTACATAATACATACATTTACTAATATTATTTTAATTCCAGAGAGATGCTCATCAAGACAAGGTGATGATTGCCAGAGGGAAAAGTCAAAGTAAGTTAAAAAATATACAGCCTATACTACAAAATATTTTAAGGAAGCAATATTTGAATGTTTAAGAGGTATTTATATGAATCATACTATTTGCTTAATAAATCCTGGTGAGTCTGAGAGACTGAATGAGATTGAATGCTTATCTCTTATTTGGTGTTCCTTATCTAGTTGAGAGTGTAAATAATTAGGGCTCCCTCATGAGTTTCCTCATGGGTTGGCACCCTGGTAGAGTCAGCCTGCCATCAGTGTGTGAATGGGTGAATGATAGACATGTATTGTAGAGTGCTTTGAGTGGTTGATAATGCTAGAAAAGCACTATATATGCAAGAACAATCCATTTACCATATTCTTCACTGTGTCCATCTGTATTTCACACAGCAAAGAACCTGTAGTTGTGCATCACCTGTGTGATCATGAGAAGGCTGAAGAACCAGGAGTGACAAGATATCACCGGCTGCTGGGGTGCAGCATTAAACCCAGGGACAGGTAGGCAAGCAGAGGCACAACATACAGAGAATGAAACCAAGTTCACATCAGTCATAATAAGAATATTATGTAAGAATGAATGTATGTGTGAGGCTGTTGATTAACAGTTTTGCATGCCTATGTCTTCAACAATAAACTGGCTAATATTCTTTGTTTGTCTGTGTGTTTTCCCCTCATGAAGCAGACATTTTGGAAATGAAAAGTCTCCTGCCACAAGATCTTAGGAGCCAGTGAGTATTCATGTTAATCCTGACATAAAGACTGTGAATGTATGTGTATACTAGTGGCCATATTACTGCCAGTTTGTCAGCACAAAGACAAACAATATTGTACTCATCTACTATATGCGCGGTGTATGAATCCAGTGGTGCCAAATGGTTAACAATGGTTAAACAACTTCTTTCAAATATGAAAATGTACATAGTGGCACAAACAAGAATTCCATTCCACACATAAACATGAATTCCTGTTTTCTATGACTTTCCATCATGCTGACCAGTAGTATTTGTAACACAATGGGAGTGCACAGTAATGCAAGTTGGCTGGTCATTCCCCAAAGTTATCCAGGAAATAGCTTTAACTAACTCTAACCCTAACTGACTTTAACATCTTTTCTGGGTAAAAACCTTTAACTATAATGTCTCATAGAAAATGTAAATGACGTTTGTTTAAAAAGGTAGCTCACTTTAAATTAAAATTCAGTCATTACCTAACTCTCATTCTGAAAGAAGGTCAGGTTATTTTTTTCAATTCACAAAACACTCCTGGAGTTTCACATGAAAACAGCTTGCTGCATCCTCCCAAACAACTGTAGCACAGCGGCTTTGTTGCAAACGTTAAAAACAACTTTACAAAAACATTAAAAGGCCTTCATACTGCTTGTCTATCGTAATCCAAGTTTTTAAAAGTCCAGACAAGCCACATTGACCTGAAAAGTTGTCATTTACACCATGTGTTTAGCAGAAATCCCTGTAGCTTCTTAGCTGGGAGCCGTGTTAACGTACACACTGCTTGATCTGTGGGTGTGGGTTTGCTTGACCACAGACCAGAGCTAAGAACCTGAGGATTCTTGAGTAGTATTTTGCATTTAAAACGTAGTCACTATTTTCTGCAGTTGTTTGGGAAAATGCTACAGCACTGATTTCCTGTGAAAGTCCAGCAGTGTTCATTTAAAATGAACTATAAATAAAATCCTACTTTTTACAGTAAAGACATTTCAGTAATATTTTCTCTCTGTGTGTGTGTGTTCCCTCCAGGAGCAGAACCAGACGATTACTGGCCATTTGGAGGAAGTCTGATCTTTCTGCTGGGTTGCACCTCTGTTACAGTTTCATTGACCTTTTGTGGTATGTTTTAATTTTACTTAATAATACACTGTATAGTTAGGAATCTTAAATGTTATCAGAACTACCTTATACAGAGCCCCCAAGGGTTAGGAGAATGAAGAAGACCACAACTCCCTCAGCTCAAGCACAATTTGTTGCTTCCTCCATCCATTTCAAAGGGGAAATCTTGACCTCATTTTGATAGAAATGCTTACAGACACACGTTACACACATGGAGAAGTACCATTTTTAGTTTTTCAGTTCCTCCTGGGGGGTTCTAAATAACTGTTTGTGAATAATTGGTTGATATTGTAAATTGACATCTGAATTCATTAAATAAAAGGATTTTAGAATCAATAGTGGTGTTTACTTTATTTGTAGTTAATTTCCTACGACATTTTAATTGAAATAGTGAAAATTATGTATATATTTTGTATTGCTTGCTTGAGTATGTTTGCAGTTGAGGATATTTCACAGTAATTTTGAAGATCAGATTTTGGTGTCTGATCGTAATAATTTAGCAAAAATCAGTAAAATAATGGTATTTTTCTGTAGAATTTTTAGGATTGTCCCGTTATTGAAGGTGATTGATCATAATTATTTGGGAAAAATCTGTAAAATGACGGTATTTACCTGCAGAATATTTAGGATTGTCCCTTTATTAAAGGTGATTTATCATAATTATCTGGGGAAAATCTGTAAAATGACGGTATTTACCTGCAGAATTTTTAGGATTGTCCCTTTATTAAAGGTGATTTATCATAATTATCTGGGAAAAATCTGTAAAATGACGGTATTTACCTGCAGAATTTTTAGGATTGTCCCTTTATTAAAGGTGATTTATCATAATTATCTGGGAAAAATCTGTAAAATGACGGTATTTACCTGCAGAATTTTTAGGATTGTCCCTTTATTAAAGGTGATTTATCATAATTATCTGGGGAAAATCTGTAAAATGACGGTATTTACCTGCAGAATTTTTAGGATTGTCCCTTTATTAAAGGTGATTTATCATAATTATCTGGGAAAAATCTGTAAAATGACGGTATTTACCTGCAGAATTTTTAGGATTGTCCCTTTATTAAAGGTGATTTATCATAATTATCTGGGGAAAATCTGTAAAATGACGGTATTTACCTGCAGAATTTTTAGGATTGTCCCTTTATTAAAGGTGATTTATCATAATTATTTGGGGAAAATCTGTAAAAAAACGGTATTTTTCTGTAAACATTTAATGAAATCTTCTGTAAATTTAATGTTTTTACACATTCTTTGAATTAGGGTATTTTACTTTACTTTTACGGTCAATGTTTGGCAGCCGCAGCTGCCAGTCATTGACCGTTTTTTTACGGGTTTTTTTCTTACAGTGTATGATTTGCCCAAAAAACACTTTTTTAAATACTTACAGGTCAGAAGTTTCATCACTTCCCAACTAAAGTCTACTGTGAAGCCCCCACTCTCTACTATAGAGAACACAGCTGTGAATCATCATCAGAGTAGAAGTCTGCTTTCCAAATTTTATAACATTTTACTACTTTCCTCAAAAGAAAGTAGTCTTTCATACTTACAAGCATGGAAAACAGATTTACAAACAGAAATTCCAGATGATGAGTGGAACAATTCTTGCCTGTTGGCACAGACGCAAACTATTAACACCAGGTTTAGATTGCTGCTGTACAAATGGTTATTTAGAACATATATTACTCCTGTAAAACTTCACCATTTTAATTCTAATATTCCTGATTTATGTGTAAAATGTGGTGTGGACAAGGGCACTCTACTCCATTGTATGTGGCAGTGTCCGGAACTTCAGATTTTTTGGAAAGAGGTTACTACATTTATTTCCTCTTTAATAGAATGTAACATGCCTATGGACGGTAATCTCTGTTTACTACACATTTTTCCAAATGGTTTTGAACGGACCACCACAAAGAGGAAGCTTGTTAGTTTCTGTTAATTGCAGGCTAAACATGTAATTGCTCTGAACTGGAAGGAAACAGAAAGACCAAAGATAAACCAGTGGATCAAACTAATGTCTAACAACCTGGCACTGGAGAAACTGACCTACATTGTGAGAGGAAAACTTGAGGATTTTAAAAACATGTGGTTGCCCTTCTTATGCCTTGTGAAAACATGAGACATGTAAAACTATACTTTTGTTGGAGTGAGCATGTTTTTTTTATTTATTTATTTTTTAAATTTTTTTTAGGGTGGGGGGAGATTTTGTTTTGTGTCTTTATTCATTTTATGAACGTTTGGAAAAGTTAAAAATTCAATAAAGATATTTGTGAAAAAAAAAATAATAACGCAGCTGTATCCAGCTTCTCTGCTGCAGCTGATTGGCAGAAAGAAACGTGCTGTAATCACCAAAGATGCTTCCCATTAAAATACATTAGTTTAAAAAACGTGACTCCATCACGTAAATCTTCACAATATTGTGATGGTATCATGATCTAATAGATTTATTTTCGTGATGCCATCACAAACTGACGTGAGACTGGGTTACTTTATCATAGACACTCAAAGCGCGTCGGGGGGGGGGGGGGGGGACCACGCTCTACCACCACCAATATGATATGATTAAGATGCCAGACGTTTACCTCTCATCAGAGTCCATTTCGGGACTCTAAAAGCCAGAGTTTGGTGTAGATCACCGTGTCCTGTTTGAAAATAAAAGTAGTGGGGCGTATTTTCTTGCCAACGATAGGGCGTTAATTCATATAATGCTCCTATGGGTCGTATTAGAGGGTGGGAATAAAAAAAAACTATATTGTCATATGGTTTGGAAGACTTGTTGGACCCTTTATTATCCTACTGGTTCTACTTCTGCATCTTTTGGTCCTGCAGGGTGGGTGGTGAACATTCAATGGTGTTATTTTTTAGTGCTTAACAACAAGACTGCGCCAGCCAAATTCAATAGGCTCTGTGCATAGCGTCATGACGACCGTTCGAATTTGACCGGAAATCGGCACCTCCACTTCCGGCGAAACATCACTCGGCAACAATGGCCGCTATTGTTTTTAGCCGATGCCTCCAAGACCTTCCATGTCTGAATATCGGTGACGTACACAGGATTGTTGACTCCTGTGCAATGGCTCCGAACTCCAAGAAGAATAAAGGATTCAAATTTTACATTTCATCCTATATCCACAATTATGAGCTACGTTGTTTTTGATGGTAGCATCTTCGCTAGAGTTAGCTGCGAGTTGCTATCTTATTTTACTTACTTGCTATAACTGTTGTACTATGTCAAAATAATTTGATTCTGCTTTTCTCAGTATCTAATAAAGATCAAGTGTCAGGAGAAGTTATCATCAGGGCACAGTGTCACAGGTCCATGAAGAAATCGGAGAGAGCACACAGTTTGAGTGTATTGTGAAGCTATAGGGAACGTTAGATAAGATATCTGTTGTTGTTACGTGACTTTCAATCCAGTGTTAGCACAGATAAAGTTCAGCTCAACACTGTACATAAACTACTGAATGGCTGAAAATAGCTGGTGACTTTACTTTGCCAGTCCCCGCTGGTCATTTGGACTTTGTTCACATTTAGTGTCTCTTTACATTATGCTAACATAAAGTACCCAATAAATGATTAAGCCTATATAGGCCTGAGTGTTTACTTACACACCTTTATTTTGCAGGTGGTCCTGAAAGATTCAAACCCTGTGGAGTTACTACATCATAGATGCTCATGTATTGCGGGGGCAGCACTTTGCAACCACTGTGTTGCATTGTTGTTTCAGTCGGCGCATTACAGTGAGCTGAATATGTCTGCAGTTCCCCCTGTCTTAAGCTGCACTGAGGGGGAACAACAATGGCACAAGCCTAGAACTTTGGTGATTATAATGTTGTTGTTAAATTGTTTTAAAAAAAGTTGTTAAAAAAGTCTTTACAAACTGATTGGGGATATGTTGAAACCCATTATGCCCAACATGGGGACAACCACCGATCGCTGGAAGACGTATCGGCCGATACCGATCACCGATCGCTTTTATGTACTGAATATTACGCCATTACGTAACAGTATCAGTAATTGTTTGGCTTTTTGTCCTAGCTCACAATCTAAAAAATGTCCTTTCAATCACTGCAGACATTTCTTCAGCACATACACACACACACACACACACACACAGTCACACACACGGGGAAACAGCTGGGTGAGTGGCGCCGGAGCTGCAACACTCCGCTCTGCCTTAGCGCTAGCTAACTTTGAAAACTCCTCATACTCCTTTATATATAGCCAACCGCTGTTCTGCCGCCGTTCAGACACCTTGTAGAACTGCCAGACCGGTGAATGTAGGGAGGCCGCCATTTTAGCTCCATGTAGAAAATGTTCTCACGAGTAGTGCGTCATCTGATCGGCCTATCTGATCGGCATTTATGGAGACCACCGATCAAACTATTTAAAGCCATTATCGGCCGATACCGATCGGCGACTGATCAATCGGAGCACCCTTAATATTCTGGGTCTTTGTGCAATTAGTCCATGCTGTTACATCCAAGATTGATACACTGTATGTATAAAATGTAAATAGTTTGTCCTTTGTATGAGTTACAATGTTCAATATGTTTATTTTTGCACTGGATGACTCAAAGTATATAGAACTAAATATATATCTGTGAGACTCATGTTCCGTTTTATTTATTTATTTATTTGTCTTTCGTGACACCCCTAGTCCCATACAATAAATACCAGCAATTAATTGTTACATTCTTGTCGTTTTAGTTAAGTAAAACAAGTTATTATTAAACTCTATATTGAAAACAGATAAAATCATGAATGTCAAATTTATTAAAGACCTGTAAGTGCACAATTTGTTACTGTAAATTAACAATAATACAAGTTTTGGGTTGCCAATTTTGTTTTTTAAAGTGACCTGTAGTAGTTGTACAGGTTTGTGATGTTATTAGGTATTGCACAGTGCTTAAAATTATACAGTGTGATACAGCGACATAACCATGGACTACATATTGTTACCTGAGTTTAGTGATTCCTCTGACAACCCGACATGCACACAAGTACAGCTGAAAATGCAGCATTTCAAACTTCATTTGCCCATGTCTTCACTAGGGGTCCATTTTGGAAATTTGAGAGAAGACAGGCTACTGTAAATATCTGATTAATGCTCCCGGTTATGGAGAGGGGGATAGTGGTGTCAAACAGTTTGTTCTCTTTGACTCTTCTAATCATCCTTTCTACATGCACCCTCAGCCGAGCTATGGATTGGGTCTATAGGACATCCTCCTCTGGCATCTGGGCCCTCTGAGTGACAAAAGCTGGACGATAAACAGTCCCAGGTACCAGGTCATCCACCAGGAATCCTTTGTCAACCATAATGGCCATCTCGGGGGTTAAAAGGGATGTAATTCCTGACTGGCGAAACACTTCCTTGTCGCTCATGGAGCCCTCAAAGAGGGCAGATACAAATGTAAGGGCTCCATGAGGGGACATGCCTACCATGGCCTTGAAGGTGCAGTGTGACTTGTAGGTTGAGAAAACCTCACTCTGCAGCAGGAGGGAAGAGGATGTCTGACATCTAAGTTCGGTGCAGTCAACTATTACTTGGGTGTTGCTGTATCTGCCATCAAACTCAGGAGGTAGACAGGTCTTCACAGCTGCAGGGGACATCCAAAAACAGATCGAGCCCAACAGGGAGTACAGAAAGTTGGCCCAAGTGACTATGATACGGCCTACTGTTGTTCTGTGGATGTTGAAGCGATGAGACAGTTCCCTTTGGGTACAGCCAGTGGACAGGTAAGAAAAGGAACAGCTCATCTATTGGCAGCCGTTTCTAGTGGGTGATAAAAGTGCTAGGATTTAGTTCAGATTAAACTTCAGTGTGCTTGTGTACAGTGGTGTGCATACATTTATGAACCCATGCTAAAGTTGACTAAAGAGAGAAATCATCTTTTTGAAATTGATCTTAATGCCTTAAGTGACAAATGAGGAAAAATACAACGTTTAAGGATCACAAAGAAAAATACAACCTTTTCTTTGTGAATTAATAATGTATCGTGAATAAATAAATGTTCTTCCTTAAAATACAGGGGGCTTAAGTCAGTACACCCCTATGTTAAATTCCCATAGAGGCAGGCAGATTTTATTTTTAAAGGCCAGTTATTTCATGGATCCAGGATACTATGCATCCTGATAAAGTTCCCTTGGCCTTTGGAATTAAAATAGCCCCACATCATCACATACCCTCCACCATACCTAGAGATTGTATATGATACATTATTCATTCACAAAGAAAATTGGTGTCCTTAAAGTTTGGATTTTTCCCAAAAAAATGTAATTAAGGCATTAAGATCAATTTCCAAAAGATTTTTGTATTTCTCTTTTTAGTCAACTTTAGCATGGGTTCATAAACTTATGAGCGCCACTGTATGTACATGTGATGGCGGGGTAGGCATACTTACAGCTGGTCTGGTCATAGGGCTCTCAGTGACTGTGCTAATGGCGCATGCTTTCCTGGCTCTGCTGGTCACTCTGATCATTTTTTATGTTGCAGACTCAATCAGGCTCCAAACCGCCATCAGGTGCGTGTAGGATGGGAACCTAATAGGGTATGGCAATTAAAGTAAGATTACTTAGACTGTAATGAAATTAAAATAACAAAAATGGTTTTGGGTTATCAACAATACACTGAATCAGAAAGTCTATTTAGTAGCGTAGCATACTAGCATAACATACATACAGCGTAACAACATACATAGCGTTTAGTAGCACAAATCGATTGACTTGAGAGTGTAAGCCTACAGAGTTGTGAGGTTTTAAGAGGATTTGGAAGTTAGTTAATCTAACTAAGGAATTAATCTTCACCAGTTACACTATGTGACAAATGTGCTATAGTACCCTAACCTCTTGTAGCCTATATAGATTAAGTTCTGTAACTGTGTGCTTCACATGTTTTACACAAACATATGTGGCATAAAAGCCGGTTCAATTTTGACAATTGCTGAAGGCTATATATAGCTGTCTTACCGTATGTCTTCTGGAGAAGAAGCAAACCGCTGCAGTCCAAATTTGGACAGATGGCATGTTTTCAGTTGCTCTCGAAGTGCATTGATTTCTTGCTTTAGTTGCTCATAATGTTGCCTATCCACGCACACAATAGGAGATGCTTCATAGTCATGGTCCATGACCATAGGGATGGTGACATGCTCCGCTGCTGCTGGTTCAAGGACATCAGGCTCCGGGCTCGGTGGTCTTGCCCGTCGCTCCCAAACACCGGGTTGTTCCTTGTTAGTGGGAATGCTTATACAGCATTCCCAACTATTTAGTGGGAATGCTTATACAGCATTCCCAACTATTGTTATTCTGTTCTTTATTTTTCTTCTTATTATTAGTGGGAATGCTTATACAGCATTCCCAACTATGGTTATTCTGTTCTTTATTTTTAGTGGGAATGCTTATACAGCATTCCCAACTATTGTTATCCTGTTCTTTATTTTTTCTTTTTAGTGGGAATGCTTATACAGCATTCCCAACTATTGTTATTAGTGGGAATGCTTATACAGCATTCCCAACTATTGTTATTCTGTTCTTTATTTTTTTTTCTTCTTATTATTCCGTACGTTTTTTGGCTCTGCGCAACTTCTGCATACTTTCAGCTATTTAAACCATTCAAATTTTAAAATATTCAGCTCTTTCAGCAGACGATGGGACTTCTTCAACTTTTTTTCTACTATTTATAATTTTTTAAATATTAAGCTTTTAAGCATTT
>CM042434.1:36401720-36406720 GCA_023631565.1 Gymnocephalus cernua
ACATGATTTCGTTCAGGAAGGCCTCGTGGTCGTCATGATTTCGTCACTTGACTGATACCGCCTTTCATTTTGGCAGTATGAGCGTTTGTTTCGGAGGTCGTTCAGTGGCTATTGATACCAGCAGTGTCTCAGTTTGAGCAGCTGCAGCTCGTTACAGAGATCAAAGCATGTTTACAAACAGTCATTGGTAGTAACCATAACAACACATTCACAGACACTAAAGTTAAATACTACAGGTGTGTACACTATACATGATTGTTATATAGTGCAGAAGACATGAAAGCATCTCTCCCTCTCTCTGTCTGTCTGCCTTTCTTACCAATATCTCCCTCTGTCTGTCTGTCTCCTATTTTGCTGTCTGTCTGTCTGTCTGTCTGTCTGTCTCCTATTTTGCTGTCTGTCTGTCTGTCTGTCTGTCTGTCTGTCTGTCTGTCTGTCTCTCTTATACGTCTTTCTGTCTGTCTGTCTGTCTCTCTTATACGTCTTTCTGTCTGTCTGTCTGTCTCTCTTATACGTCTTTCTGTCTGTCTGTCTGTCTGTCTCTCTTATACGTCTTTCTCTCTCTGTCTGTCTGTCTCTCTTATACGTCTTTCTGTCTGTCTGTCTGTCTGTCTCTCTTATACGTCTTTCTGTCTGTCTGTCTGTCTGTCTCTCTTATACGTCTTTCTGTCTGTCTGTCTGTCTCTCTTATACGTCTTTCTGTCTGTCTGTCTGTCTCTCTTATACGTCTTTCTGTCTCCTATTTTGCTGTCTGTCTGTCTCCTATTTTGCTGTCTGTCTGTCTCCTATTTTGCTGTCTGTCTGTCTGTCTGTCTGTCTGTCTCTCTTATACGTCTTTCTGTCTGTCTGTCTGTCTCTCTTATACGTCTTTCTGTCTGTCTGTCTCTCTTATATGTCTTTCTGTCTGTCTGTCTGTCTCTCTTATACGTCTTTCTGTCTGTCTGTCTGTCTCTCTTATACGTCTTTCTGTCTCGTAATTTGCTGTCTGTCTGTCTCTCTTATACGTCTTTCTGTCTCCTATTTTGCTGTCTGTCTGTCTCCTATTTTGCTGTCTGTCTGTCTGTCTCTCTTATACGTCTGTCTGTCTGTCTGTCTGTCTCTCTTATACGTCTGTCTGTCTGTCTGTCTGTCTCTCTTATACGTCTTTCTGTCTGTCTGTCTCTCTCTCTTATACGTCTTTCTGTCTGTCTGTCTGTCTCTCTTATACGTCTTTCTGTCTGTCTGTCTGTCTGTCTGTCTCTCTTATACGTGAAATCGCCGGTGTGGCCACATTATTTACCTTATCCATATAAATTTTACATGATTTCGTTCAGGAAGGCCTCGTGGTCGTCATGATTTCGTCACTTGACTGATACCGCCTTTCATTTTGGCAGTATGAGCGTTTGTTTCGGAGGTCGTTCAGTGGCTATTGATACCAGCAGTGTCTCAGTTTGAGCAGCTGCAGCTCGTTACAGAGATCAAAGCATGTTTACAAACAGTCATTGGTAGTAACCATAACAACACATTCACAGACACTAAAGTTAAATACTACAGGTGTGTACACTATACATGATTGTTATATAGTGCAGAAGACATGAAAGCATCTCTCCCTCTCTCTGTCTGTCTGCCTTTCTTACCAATCTCTCCCTCTGTCTGTCTGTCTCCTATTTTGCTGTCTGTCTGTCTGTCTGTCTGTCTGTCTGTCTGTCTGTCTCCTATTTTGCTGTCTGTCTGTCTGTCTGTCTGTCTGTCTGTCTGTCTGTCTGTCTCTCTTATACGTCTTTCTGTCTGTCTGTCTCTCTCTCTTATACGTCTTTCTGTCTGTCTGTCTGTCTCTCTTATACGTCTTTCTGTCTGTCTGTCTGTCTCTCTTATACGTCTTTCTGTCTGTCTGTCTGTCTGTCTGTCTGTCTCTCTTATACGTCTTTCTGTCTCCTATTTTGCTGTCTGTCTGTCTGTCTCTCTTATACGTCTGTCTGTCTGTCTGTCTCTCTTATACGTCTGTCTGTCTGTCTGTCTGTCTCTCTTATACGTCTTTCTGTCTGTCTGTCTGTCTCTCTTATACGTCTTTCTGTCTGTCTGTCTGTCTCTCTTATACGTCTTTCTGTCTGTCTGTCTGTCTCTCTTATACGTCTTTCTGTCTCCTATTTTGCTGTCTGTCTGTCTGTCTCTCTTATACGTCTTTCTGTCTCCTATTTTGCTGTCTGTCTGTCTCCTATTTTGCTGTCTGTCTGTCTGTCTGTCTCTCTTATACGTCTGTCTGTCTGTCTGTCTGTCTGTCTCTCTTATACGTCTGTCTGTCTGTCTGTCTGTCTGTCTGTCTGTCTGTCTGTCTGTCTGTCTGTCTGTCTGTCTCTCTTATACGTCTTTCTGTCTGTCTGTCTTTCTCTCTTATACGTCTTTCTGTCTGTCTGTCTGTATCTCTTATACGTCTTTCTGTCTGTCTGTCTGTCTCTCTTATACGTCTTTCTGTCTCCTATTTTGCTGTCTGTCTGTCTGTCTCTCTTATACGTCTTTCTGTCTCCTATTTTGCTGTCTGTCTGTCTCTCTTATACGTCTTTCTGTCTCCTATTTTGCTGTCTGTCTTTCTGTCTCCTATTTTGCTGTCTGTCTGTCTGTCTGTCTGTCTCTCTTATACGTCTGTCTGTCTGTCTGTCTGTCTCTCTTATACGTCTGTCTGTCTGTCTGTCTCTCTTATACGTCTTTCTGTCTCCTATTTTGCTGTCTGTCTGTCTGTCTGTCTGTCTTTCTGTCTGTCTGTCTCTCTTATACGTCTTTCTGTCTGTCTGTCTGTCTCTCTTATACGTCTTTCTGTCTGTCTGTCTCTCTTATACGCCTTTCTGTCTGTCTGTCTGTCTGTCTCTCTTATACGTCTTTCTGTCTGTCTCTCTTATACGTCTTTCTGTCTCCTATTTTGCTGTCTGTCTGTCTGTCTGTCTTGCTGTCTGTCTGTCTGTCTGTCTTTCTGTCTTGCTGTCTGTCTGTCTGTCTTTCTGTCTTGCTGTCTGTCTGTCTGTCTCTCTTATACGTCTTTCTGTCTGTCTGTCTCTCTTATACGTCTTTCTGTCTGTCTGTCTGTCTGTCTGTCTCTCTTATACGTCTTTCTGTCTGTCTGTCTGTCTGTCTCTCTTATACGTCTTTCTGTCTGTCTGTCTGTCTTTCTGTCTCCTATTTTGCTGTCTGTCTGTCTGTCTGTCTGTCTGTCTGTCTGTCTGTCTGTCTGTCTGTCTGTCTGTCTCTCTTATACGTCTGTCTGTCTCTCTGTCTCTTATACGTCTGTCTGTCTGTCTGTCTCTCTGTCTCTCTGTCTGTCTGTCTGTCTGTCTGTCACATACACACTCACACATACACACAGTCAGTCTCACTCACACACAGACACACATGCAGACCTACAATCAAATGCAGACACACACTCACACACACACACACACTCACACATACACACAGTCAGTCTCACTCACACACACACAGGCACACATGCAGACCTACAATCAAACACAAATACACACACACCCACACACACACACACACACACACAGGTTTACACACACACACTCGGACGCTCAGAAAGATGCACACACACACACACACACACACACACACACAAACACACATCCAAACACACACACACACACACACACACACACACACATCCAAACACATCCAAACCTACACACACACACTCACACACACACACACACACATACATTCACACATACACAAAGTCAGTCTCACTCACACACACAGACACGCAGACCTACAATCAAACACAAATACAGACACATACACACACACACACACACACATTCACACAAATACAAATATACACAAACACACTGACACACACACACACATACATATGCAGACAGATACACACACACGTCACAGAGATCAAAGCATGTTTAGAAACAGTCATTAGCTCGTAACCATAACAACACATTCACAGACACTACAGTTAAATACTACATGAGAACCGGGTTCAACTCCCACTGCTGCACATTATTCAATTCATCTCTGATGATAATGTTCTCTATTTTCTTTTCTTTATGTTTTCTCTATCTCACACACACATACACACACACATGCACAATTATATGCAACAGACCTGTCTGGTAGTAATACAAAGAATTCATACTTTCAGCCTTTTTAGTCAATGTATTTGAACTTCCAGCAATTGGAAGTCGCTGTCTTTCTCTTCCTCTCTCTCTCTCTCTCCCTGTCTCTTTTCTCTTTCTTTCTCTCTCTTTTTGTCCCTCTCTCCCTTTCTCCCTCTCTTTCCCTCTCCCTCTCTCTCTGTCTCTCTCTCCCTCCCCTCTCTCTCGCCATCTCTCTCATTTCCCTGTCCCCCTCTCTTCCTCTCTCTGTATTTGAGCTCTTACCTTTTTTCAGTTTTTCCAGCAGTGCACTGCTATCCATTTGAGATTTTTCAAACAATGTTTCGTATTTCTGCATTTCTCTCAAAGCATTTTTAAGTCTTCCATAATTATTCATGATTTTGAAAGCCATTCAATTCAGTTCAGCATCAGCTTTTCAAAAAGCCTTTTAATATTGCACACATTTTATACATTAGCGGTGTTTTTCAACTGTTTTTAATGAAATTCGTGTCCATTCAAACTTTTCAACCTATTCTCACTACTTCAGCTTCTACTTACGGATTTAAGCTATTCATCCACTTTAGCTTTAGCAATTTAGCTATTCAGCATTCCCACGCATTTTCTGCAGGAAATGCATTTTCTAGTTTTTTCTTATTATTCCGTACGTTTTTTGGCTCTGCGCAACTTCTGCATACTTTCAGCTATTTAAACCATTCAACTTTTAATATCTTCAGCTCTTTCAGCAGATGATGGGACTTCTTCAACTTTTTTTCTACTATTTATACTTTTTTAAATATTAAGCTTTTAAGCATTTTATTTTAACATTAAAGTCAATGAGAGCAAGCTTCAAATCCTTCAAATCTTCTTCCGCTCCCAAAAGTTTCAGCTCCTTCATACTTTCACCTACAGACACCAAACAAACTTTAA
>CM042434.1:36409220-36416720 GCA_023631565.1 Gymnocephalus cernua
TCTATTTTCTTTTCTTTATGTTTTCTCTATCTCACACACACATACACACACACATGCACAATTATATGCAACAGACCTGTCTGGTAGTAATACAAAGAATTCATACTTTCAGCCTTTTTAGTCAATGTATTTGAACTTCCAGCAATTGGAAGTCGCTGTCTTTCTCTTCCTCTCTCTCTCTCTCTCCCTGTCTCTTTTCTCTTTCTTTCTCTCTCTTTTTGTCCCTCTCTCCCTTTCTCCCTCTCTTTCCCTCTCCCTCTCTCTCTGTCTCTCTCTCCCTCCCCTCTCTCTCGCCATCTCTCTCATTTCCCTGTCCCCCTCTCTTCCTCTCTCTGTATTTGAGCTCTTACCTTTTTTCAGTTTTTCCAGCAGTGCACTGCTATCCATTTGAGATTTTTCAAACAATGTTTCGTATTTCTGCATTTCTCTCAAAGCATTTTTAAGTCTTCCATAATTATTCATGATTTTGAAAGCCATTCAATTCAGTTCAGCATCAGCTTTTCAAAAAGCCTTTTAATATTGCACACATTTTATACATTAGCGGTGTTTTTCAACTGTTTTTAATGAAATTCGTGTCCATTCAAACTTTTCAACCTATTCTCACTACTTCAGCTTCTACTTACGGATTTAAGCTATTCATCCACTTTAGCTTTAGCAATTTAGCTATTCAGCATTCCCACGCATTTTCTGCAGGAAATGCATTTTCTAGTTTTTTCTTATTATTCCGTACGTTTTTTGGCTCTGCGCAACTTCTGCATACTTTCAGCTATTTAAACCATTCAACTTTTAATATCTTCAGCTCTTTCAGCAGATGATGGGACTTCTTCAACTTTTTTTCTACTATTTATACTTTTTTAAATATTAAGCTTTTAAGCATTTTATTTTAACATTAAAGTCAATGAGAGCAAGCTTCAAATCCTTCAAATCTTCTTCCGCTCCCAAAAGTTTCAGCTCCTTCATACTTTCACCTACAGACACCAAACAAACTTTAAAATGTTCACAAACAATTCGGCTATTGGGCTTGTGCTTTTCAGATTGATATCTTTTACAGTTTTTGTGAAAAAGCTGTTCAAGTTTATTGATTTTTTCAGGATGTTTTTGCTTTTTCAATGTGTGTGTATGCAGCTCCCTTAGAGTGTTGATGTCCCAGCTAGAGTGCGTAGCTCTGTAACAATGATCTTAAATCTTTCTCTATGAATTGCTCTCACACCCACAATTTTAACTTCACATGCACAATTTATACATCAAAACGTAGGTATTTTTGTCTAGTTTCAGGCAATTTGCTCAGTTGTGCGATACGACTTATACTTTTGGCTCTGTGAGCTTCCAAATGACAAGAGTTCTGATTTTCTCGCCATTCACA
The DNA here is from genome assembly GCA_023631565.1 of Gymnocephalus cernua. Lineage (NCBI taxonomy): Eukaryota > Metazoa > Chordata > Actinopteri > Perciformes > Percidae > Gymnocephalus > Gymnocephalus cernua. Next base: position 36,410,584 of record CM042434.1, read on the forward strand.
CCCTATATTAAAAATCCTCTCCAGGTCACAGCAAAATGGACAGCAAACCCCTTTTTGAAATCGCTGGTGTGCCCACATTTTTCACTTTATCCATATACATTTTACATGATTTCGTTCAGGAAGGTCTTGTGGTCGTCATGATTTCGTCACTTGACTGATACCGCCTTTCATTTTGGCAGTATGAGCGTTTGTTTCGGAGGTCGTTCAGTGGCTGTGGATACCAGCAGTGTCTCAGTTTGAGCAGCTGCAGCTCGTTACAGAGATCAAAGCATGTTTACAAACAGTCATTGGTAGTAACCATAACAACACATTCACAGACACTAAAGTTAAATACTACAGGTGTGTACACTATACATGATTGTTATATAGTGCAGAAGACATGAAAGCAGCTTTTGTGTGGGAGACCCGGGTTCAAATCCCACTGCTGCACATTAAAAAGTAACTCTGTCTTTCTGTCTGTCTATCTCTCTTATACGTCTGTCTGTCTTTCTGTCTGTCTCTCTTATACGTCTGTCTGTCTGTCTGTCTCTCTTATACGTCTTTCTGTCTGTCTGTCTGTCTCTCTTATACGTCTTTCTGTCTGTCTCTCTTATACGTCTTTCTGTCTGTCTGTCTGTCTCTCGTATACGTCTTTCTGTCTGTCTGTCTGTCTGTCTGTCTCTCTTATACGTCTGTCTGTCTGTCTGTCTGTCTCTCTTATACGTCTGTCTGTCTGTCTGTCTGTCTGTCTCTCTGTCTGTCTGTCTGTCTGTCTGTCTCTCATACGTCTTTCTGTCTGTCTGTCTCTCTTATACGTCTTTCTGTCTCCTATTTTGCTGTCTGTCTGTGTGTCTCTCTTATACGTCTTTCTGTCTGTCTGTCTGTCTCTCTTATATGTCTTTCTGTCTGTCTGTCTCTCTTATACGTCTTTCTGTCTGTCTCTCTTATACGTCTTTCTGTCTCCTATTTTGCTGTCTGTCTGTCTTTCTGTCTTGCTGTCTGTCTGTCTGTCTGTCTTTCTGTCTTGCTGTCTGTCTGTCTGTCTTTCTGTCTTGCTGTCTTGCTGTCTGTCTGTCTGTCTGTCTTGCTGTCTGTCTGTCTGTCTTGCTGTCTGTCTGTCTGTCTTTCTGTCTTGCTGTCTGTCTGTCTGTCTGTCTGTCTGTCTGTCTTGCTGTCTGTCTGTCTGTCTTGCTGTCTGTCTGTCTGTCTTTCTGTCTTGCTGTCTGTCTGTCTGTCTGTCTTTCTGTCTTGCTGTCTGTCTGTCTCTCTTATACGTCTGTCTGTCTGTCTGTCTGTCTTTCTGTCTCCTATTTTGCTGTCTGTCTGTCTGTCTGTCTCTCTTATACGTCTGTCTGTCTCTCTGTCTCTCTTATACGTCTGTCTGTCTGTCTGTCTCTCTGTCTCTCTGTCTGTCTATCTGTCACACACACACTCACACATACACACAGTCAGTCTCACTCACACACAGACACACATGCAGACCTACAATCAAATGCAGACACACACTCACACACACACACACACACACACACACATACACACAGTCAGTCTCACTCACACACACACAGGCACACATGCAGACCTACAATCAAACACAAATACACACACACCCACACACACACACACACACACACACACACACACACAGGTTTACACACACACACTCGGACGCTCATACAGATGCACACACACACACACACACACACACACACACACACAACACACATCCAAACACACACACACACACACACACACACGCACACACACACACACATCCAAACACATCCAAACCTACACACACACACTCACACACACACACACATACACTCACACATACACAAAGTCAGTCTCACTCACACACACAGACACGCAGACCTACAATCAAACACAAATACAGACACACACACACATTCACACAAATACACAAATACACAAACACACTGACACACACACACACACACACACACACATACATATGCAGACAGATACACACACACGTCACAGAGATCAAAGCATGTTTAGAAACAGTCATTAGCTCGTAACCATAACACATTCACAGACACTACAGTTAAATACTACATGAGAACCGGGTTCAACTCCCACTGCTGCACATTATTCAATTCATCTCTGATGATAATGTTCTCTATTTTCTTTTCTTTATGTATATGTTTTCTCTATCTCACACACACATACACACACACATGCACAATTATATGCAACAGACCTGTCTGGTAGTAATACAAAGAATTCATACTTTCAGCCTTTTTAGTCAATGTATTTGAACTTCCAGCAATTGGAAGTCGCTGTCTTTCTCTTCCTCTCTTTCTCTATCTCTCTCTCTCTCCCTGTCTCTTTTCTCTTTCTTTCTCTCTCTCTTTTTGTCCCTCTCTCCCTTTCTCCCTCTCTTTCCCTCTCCCTCTCTCTCTGTCTCTCTCTCCCTCCCCCTCTCTCTCGCCATCTCTCTCCTTTCCCTGTCCCCCTCTCTTCCTCTCTCTGTATTTGAGCTCTTACCTTTTTTCAGTTTTTCCAGCAGTGCACTGCTATCCATTTGAGATTTTTCAAACAATGTTTCGTATTTCTGCATTTCTATCAAAGCATTTTTAAGTCTTCCATAATTATTCATGATTTTGAAAGCCATTCAATTCAGTTCAGCATCAGCTTTTCAAAAAGCCTTTTAATATTGCACACATTTTATACATTAGTGGTGTTTTTCAACTGTTTTTAATGAAATTCGTGTCCATTCAAACTTTTCCAACTATTCTCACTACTTCAGCTTTTACGTACGGATTTAAGCTATTCATCCACTTTAGCTTTAGCAATTTAGCTATTCAGCATTCCCACGCATTTTCTGCAGGAAATGCATTTTCTAGTTAGTGGGAATGCTTATACAGCATTCCCAACTATTGTTATTCTGTTCTTTATTTTTTTTTCTTCTTATTATTCCGTACGTTTTTTGGCTCTGCGCAACTTCTGCATACTTTCAGCTATTTAAACCATTCAAATTTTAAAATCTTCAGCTCTTTCAGCAGACGATGGGACTTCTTCAACTTTTTTTCTACTATTTATACTTTTTTAAATATTACGCTTTTAAGCATTTTATTTTAACATTAAAGTCAATGAGAGCAAGCTTCAAATCCTTCAAATCTTCTTCCGCTCCCAAAAGTTTCAGCTCCTTCATACTTTCACCTACAGACACCAAACAAACTTTAAAATGTTCACAAACAATTCGGCTATTGGGCTTGTGCTTTTCAGATTGATATCTTTTACAGTTTTTGTGAAAAAGCTGTTCAAGTTTATTGATTTTTTCAGGATGTTTTTGCTTTTTCAATGTGTGTGTATGCAGCTCCCTTAGAGTGTTGATGTCCCAGCTAGAGTGCGTAGCTCTGTAACAATGATCTTAAATCTTTCTCTATGAATTGCTCTCACACCCACAATTTTAACTTCACATGCACAATTTATACATCAAAACGTAGGTATTTTTGTCTAGTTTCAGGCAATTTGCTCAGTTGTGCGATACGACTTATACTTTTGGCTCTGTGAGCTTCCAAATGACAAGACTTCTGAATCATTGTCCATTGACAGCAATGCAAAAGTTAGTCAACTATTCAAAGCAAAATGGACAGCAAACCACTTTTTGAAATCGCCGGTGTGGCCACATTTTTCACCTTATCCATATAAATTTTACATGATTTCGTTCAGGAAGGCCTCGTGGTCGTCATGATTTCGTCACTTGACTGATACCGCCTTTCATTTTGGCAGTATGAGCGTTTGTTTCGGAGGTCGTTCAGTGGCTGTGGATACCAGCAGTGTCTCAGTTTGAGCAGCTGCAGCTCGTTACTGAGATCAAAGCATGTTTACAAACAGTCATTGGTAGTAACCATAACAACACATTCACAGACACTAAAGTTAAATACTACAGGTGTGTACACTATACATGATTGTTATATAGTGCAGAAGACATGAAAGCAGCTTTTGTGTGGGAGACCCGGGTTCAAATCCCACTGCTGCACATTAAAAAGTAACTCTGTCTTTCTGTCTGTCTATCTCTCTTATACGTCTTTCTGTCTGTCTGTCTCTCTTATACGTCTGTCTGTCTGTCTGTCTGTCTGTCTGTCTGTCTGTCTGTCTCTCTTATACGTCTGTCTGTCTGTCTGTCTGTCTCTCTTATACGTCTTTCTGTCTGTCTGTCTCTCTTATACGTCTTTCTGTCTGTCTGTCTGTCTCTCTTATACGTCTTTCTGTCTGTCTGTCTGTCTCTCTTATACGTCTTTCTGTCTGTCTGTCTGTCTCTCTTATACGTCTTTCTGTCTGTCTCTCTTATACGTCTTTCTGTCTCCTATTTTGCTGTCTGTCTGTCTGTCTGTCTTGCTGTCTGTCTGTCTGTCTGTCTTTCTGTCTTGCTGTCTGTCTGTCTGTCTGTCTTGCTGTCTGTCTGTCTCTCTTATACGTCATTCTGTCTGTCTGTCTGTCTGTCTCTCTTATACGTCTTTCTGTCTGTCTGTCTGTCTCTCTTATACGTCTGTCTGTCTGTCTTTCTGTCTCCTATTTTGCTGTCTGTCTGTCTGTCTGTCTGTCTGTCTCTCTTATACGTCTGTCTGTCTCTCTTATACGTCTGTCTGTCTGTCTGTGTGTCTGTCTGTCTGTCTGTCTGTCTTTCTGTCTTGCTGTCTGTCTGTCTGTCTTGCTGTCTGTCTGTCTCTCTTATACGTAATTCTGTCTGTCTGTCTGTCTGTCTCTCTTATACGTCTTTCTGTCTGTCTGTCTGTCTCTCTTATACGTCTGTCTGTCTCTCTTATACGTCTGTCTGTCTGTCTGTGTGTCTGTCTGTCTGTCTGTCTGTCTGTCTGTCTGTCTGTCTGTCTGTCTCTCTGTCTCTCTGTCTGTCTCTCTGTCTGTCTGTCTGTCTCTCTGTCTCTCTGTCTGTCTGTCTCTCTGTCTCTCTGTCTGTCTGTCTGTCTGTCTGTGTGTCACACACACAGTCAGTCTCACTCACACACACACAGGCACACATGCAGACCTACAATCAAACACAAATACACACACACCCACACACACACACACACACACAGGTTTACACACACACACTCGGACGCTCAGAAAGATGCACACACACACACACACACACACACACACACACACACACACACAAACACACACACAAACACACATCCAAACACACACACATCCAAACACATCCAAACCTACACACACACACTCACACACACACACACATACATTCACACATACACAAAGTCAGTCTCACTCACACACACAGACACGCAGACCTACAATCAAACACAAATACAGACACATACACACACACACACACATTCACACAAATACAAATATACACAAACACACTGACACACACACACACATACATATGCAGACAGATACACACACACGTCACAGAGATCAAAGCATGTTTAGAAACAGTCATTAGCTCGTAACAATAACAACACATTCACAGACACTACAGTTAAATACTACATGAGAACCGGGTTCAACTCCCACTGCTGCACATTATTCAATTCATCTCTGATGATAATGTTCTCTATTTCCTTTTCTTTATGTTTTCTCTATCTCACACACACATACACACACACATGCACAATTATATGCAACAGACCTGTCTGGTAGTAATACAAAGAATTCATACTTTCAGCCTTTTTAGTCAATGTATTTGAACTTCCAGCAATTGGAAGTCGCTGTCTTTCTCTTCCTCTCTCTCTCTCTCTCTCTCTGTCTCTTTTCTCTTTCTTTCTCTCTCTTTTTGTTTCTCTCTCCCTTTCTCCCTCTCTTTCCCTCTCCCTCTATCTCTGTCTCTCTCTCCCTCCCCCTCTCTCTCGCCATCTCTCTCCTTTCCCTGTCCCCCTCTCTTCCTCTCTCTGTATTTGAGCTCTTACCTTTTTTCAGTTTTTCCAGCAGTGCACTGCTATCCATTTGAGATTTTTCAAACAATGTTTCGTATTTCTGCATTTCTCTCAAAGCATTTTTAAGTCTTCCATAAGTATTAATGATTTTGAAAGCCATTCAATTCAGTTCAGCATCAGCTTTTCAAAAAGCCTTTTAATATTGCACACATTTTATACATTAGTGGTGTTTTTCAACTGTTTTTAATGAAATTCGTGTCCATTCAAACTTTTCAACCTATTCTC
>CM042434.1:36421720-36429220 GCA_023631565.1 Gymnocephalus cernua
CAATGTGTGTGTATGTAGCTTCTTAGTGTGGAGTCTTCACAGCTTAGAGTGCGAAGCTTTGTAAACATTATCTTAAATCTTTCTCTATGAATTGCTCTCACACCCACAATTTTAACTTCACATGCACAATTTATACATCAAAACGTAGGTATTTTTATCTAGTTTCAGCCAATTTGCTCAGTTGTGCGATACGACTTATACTTTTGGCTCTGTGAGCTTCCAAATGACAAGAGTTCTGAATCTTTGTCCATTGACAGCAATGCAAAAGTTACTCCACTTTCCAAAGCAAAATGACCAGCAAACCACTTTTTGAAATCGCCGGTGTGGCCACATTTTTCACTTTATCCATATAAATTTTACATGATTTTGTTCAGGAAGGCCTCGTGGTCGTCATGATTTCGTCATTTGACTGATACCGCTTTTCATTTTGGCAGTATGAGCGTTTGTTTCGGAGGTCGGTATGCAATGTCTGTAGTTGAGTGCCTTGTCTGACAGGACACTTAACCGCAGCTGGAGCTCGTTACAGAGATCAAAGCATGTTTACAAACAGTCAGTGGTAGTAACCATAACAACACGTTCACAGACACTAAAGTTAAATACTACAGGTGTGTACACTATGCATGATTGTCTGATAGTGCAGATGACATGAAAGCAGCTTTTGTGTGGGAGAGCCGGGTTCAAATCCCACTGCTGCACATTAAAATGCAACTCTTTCTGTCTGTCTCTGCTTCCTTTACCCGTCTCTCTTGCTGTCAGTCTGTCTCTCTTTCTGTCTTTCTCTTTCTGTCTATTTCTCTTATACGTCTGTCTGTCTGGATCTCACTGTCTTCAATGTTTATAATTAGCAGGTGTTTGTAATTAAACATCAAAGGAAGGCTTGATTACAGCTGACGGAACACCTGCTGCTCCTCCTTATAGCATGACTCAGCACTTTTTCACAGACAATGAAATTACAATCACTCTCATTCAATTCAGTTTAGAATCAGCTTTTACATTTTTTTTTAAATATTCCACATACTTTTTACGTTAGTGGTGTTGTTCAACTTTTTAACGAAATTCGTGTTAATTACAACCATTCATACTTTTCCACCTATTCTCACTACTTCAACTTCTTTTTACAGATTTAAGCTGTTCATCCAGTTTAGCTTTAGCAATTTAGCTATTCACCACACACACAAACACACACACACACACACACACACGACATAGACACACACACCCGCGAGACACACACACACCCGCGAGACACACACACACACACACACACACACACGCGCGCACACACACACACATGCGCACACACACACATACAAACCTACACATACACACACACACACACACACTCACACATACACACAGTCAGACACACACACAGACACACACACACACACACACACACACACACACACACACACACACACATAAATACATATGCAGACAGATACACACACGACACAGAGATCAAAGCATGTTTACAAACAGTCATTAGTAGTAACCATAACAACACGTTCACAGACACTAAAGTTAAATACTACAGGTGTGTGCTATGTACCTGACAGTCTGATGGTGCCTAGGACATGACACGTGGCTCTCGTGTGGGAGAACTGGGTTTGAATCACCCTGCTGCACATTAATCAATGTATCTCTGGGGATAACATTCTCTATTTTCTTTTCTTCTTCTTTGCGTTTTCTCTATCTCTCTCTCTCTCACACACACACACACACACACACACACACACACACACACACACACACACACACACACACACACACACACACACACATACATCCAAACACGTCCAAACCTACACACACACACACACAGACACACACACACACACACACACACACACACACACACACACACACACACACACACACACACACACACACACACACATACACATACATCCAAACACGTCCAAACCTACACACACACACACACAGACACACACACACACACACACACACACACACACACACACACACACACACACACACTCACTCATATGCATTTTCAGCAGTGCACTGCTATCCATTTCAGATTTTTCAAACAATGTTTCATATTTCTGCATTTTCATCAATGTCTCTCAAAGAATTTTTAAGTCTTCCATAATTATTCATGATTTTGAAAGCCATTCAATTCAGTTCAGCATGAGCTTTTCAAAAATCCTTTTAATACTGCACACATTTTATACATTAGTGGTGTTTTTCAACTGTTTTTAATGAAATTCGTGTCCATTCAAACTTTTCCACCTATTCTCACTACTTCAGCTTCTTCTTACGGATTTAAGCTATCCATCCACTTTAGCTTTAGCAATTTAGCTATTCAGCATTCCCACGCATTTTCTGCAGGAAATGCATTTTCTAGTTAGTGGGAATGCTTATACAGCATTCCCAACTATTGTTATCCTGTTCTTTATTTTTTCTTTTTTTAGTGGGAATGCTTATACAGCATTCCCAACTATTGTTATTCTGTTCTTTATTTTTTCTTCTTATTATTATTCCGTACGTTTTTTGGCTCTGCGCAACTTCTGCATACTTTCAGCTATTTAAACCATTCAACTTTTAAAATCTTCAGCTCTTTCAGCAGATGATGGGACTTCTTCAACTTTTTTTCTACTATTTATACTTTTTTAAATATTAAGCTTTTAAGCATTTTATTTTAACATTAAAGTCAATGAGAGCAAGCTTCAAATCCTTCAAATCTTCTTCCGCTCCCAAAAGTTTCAGCTCCTTCATACTTTCACCTACAGACACCAAACAAACTTTAAAATGTTCACAAACAATTCGGCTATTGGGCTTGTGCTTTTCAGATTGATATCTTTTACAGTTTTTGTGAAAAAGCTGTTCAAGTTTATTGATTTTTTCAGGATGTTTTTGCTTTTTCAATGTGTGTGTATGCAGCTCCCTTAGAGTGTTGATGTCCCAGCTAGAGTGCGTAGCTCTGTAACAATGATCTTAAATCTTTCTCTATGAATTGCTCTCACACCCACAATTTTAACTTCACATGCACAATTTATACATCAAAACGTAGGTATTTTTGTCTAGTTTCAGGCAATTTGCTCAGTTGTGCGATACGACTTATACTTTTGGCTCTGTGAGCTTCCAAATGACAAGAGTTCTGATTTTCTCGCCATTCACACCCTATATTAAAAATCCTCTCCAGGTCACAGCAAAATGGACAGCAAACCCCTTTTTGAAATCGCTGGTGTGCCCACATTTTTCACTTTATCCATATACATTTTACATGATTTCGTTCAGGAAGGTCTTGTGGTCGTCATGATTTCGTCACTTGACTGATACCGCCTTTCATTTTGGCAGTATGAGCGTTTGTTTCGGAGGTCGTTCAGTGGCTGTGGATACCAGCAGTGTCTCAGTTTGAGCAGCTGCAGCTCGTTACAGAGATCAAAGCATGTTTACAAACAGTCATTGGTAGTAACCATAACAACACATTCACAGACACTAAAGTTAAATACTACAGGTGTGTACACTATACATGATTGTTATATAGTGCAGAAGACATGAAAGCAGCTTTTGTGTGGGAGACCCGGGTTCAAATCCCACTGCTGCACATTAAAAAGTAACTCTGTCTTTCTGTCTGTCTATCTCTCTTATACGTCCGTCTGTCTTTCTGTCTGTCTCTCTTATACGTCTGTCTGTCTGTCTGTCTCTCTTATACGTCTTTCTGTCTGTCTGTCTGTCTCTCTTATACGTCTTTCTGTCTGTCTCTCTTATACGTCTTTCTGTCTGTCTGTCTGTCTCTCTTATACGTCTTTCTGTCTGTCTGTCTGTCTGTCTGTCTCTCTTATACGTCTGTCTGTCTGTCTGTCTGTCTCTCTTATACGTCTGTCTGTCTGTCTGTCTGTCTGTCTCTCTGTCTGTCTGTCTGTCTGTCTGTCTCTCTTATACGTCTTTCTGTCTCCTATTTTGCTGTCTGTCTGTGTGTCTCTCTTATACGTCTTTCTGTCTGTCTGTCTGTCTCTCTTATATGTCTTTCTGTCTGTCTGTCTCTCTTATACGTCTTTCTGTCTGTCTCTCTTATACGTCTTTCTGTCTCCTATTTTGCTGTCTGTCTGTCTTTCTGTCTTGCTGTCTGTCTGTCTGTCTGTCTTGCTGTCTGTCTGTCTGTCTGTCTTTCTGTCTTGCTGTCTGTCTGTCTGTCTTTCTGTCTTGCTGTCTTGCTGTCTGTCTGTCTGTCTGTCTTGCTGTCTGTCTGTCTGTCTTGCTGTCTGTCTGTCTGTCTTTCTGTCTTGCTGTCTGTCTGTCTGTCTGTCTGTCTGTCTTGCTGTCTGTCTGTCTGTCTTGCTGTCTGTCTGTCTGTCTTTCTGTCTTGCTGTCTGTCTGTCTGTCTGTCTTTCTGTCTTGCTGTCTGTCTGTCTCTCTTATACGTCTGTCTGTCTGTCTGTCTGTCTTTCTGTCTCCTATTTTGCTGTCTGTCTGTCTGTCTGTCTCTCTTATACGTCTGTCTGTCTCTCTGTCTCTCTTATACGTCTGTCTGTCTGTCTGTCTCTCTGTCTGTCTATCTGTCACACACACACTCACACATACACACAGTCAGTCTCACTCACACACAGACACACATGCAGACCTACAATCAAATGCAGACACACACTCACACACACACACACACACACACACACACATACACACAGTCAGTCTCACTCACACACACACAGGCACACATGCAGACCTACAATCAAACACAAATACACACACACCCACACACACACACACACACACACACATACACACACACACACACAGGTTTACACACACACACTCGGACGCTCATACAGATGCACACACACACACACACACACACACACACACACAAACACACATCCAAACACACACACACACACACACACACACACACACACACACACACACACATCCAAACACATCCAAACCTACACACACACACTCACACACACACACACATACACTCACACATACACAAAGTCAGTCTCACTCACACACACAGACACGCAGACCTACAATCAAACACAAATACAGACACACACACACATTCACACAAATACACAAATACACAAACACACTGACACACACACACACACACACACACACACATACATATGCAGACAGATACACACACACGTCACAGAGATCAAAGCATGTTTAGAAACAGTCATTAGCTCGTAACCATAACACATTCACAGACACTACAGTTAAATACTACATGAGAACCGGGTTCAACTCCCACTGCTGCACATTATTCAATTCATCTCTGATGATAATGTTCTCTATTTTCTTTTCTTTATGTATATGTTTTCTCTATCTCACACACACATACACACACACATGCACAATTATATGCAACAGACCTGTCTGGTAGTAATACAAAGAATTCATACTTTCAGCCTTTTTAGTCAATGTATTTGAACTTCCAGCAATTGGAAGTCGCTGTCTTTCTCTTCCTCTCTTTCTCTATCTCTCTCTCTCTCCCTGTCTCTTTTCTCTTTCTTTCTCTCTCTCTTTTTGTCCCTCTCTCCCTTTCTCCCTCTCTTTCCCTCTCCCTCTCTCTCTGTCTCTCTCTCCCTCCCCCTCTCTCTCGCCATCTCTCTCCTTTCCCTGTCCCCCTCTCTTCCTCTCTCTGTATTTGAGCTCTTATCTTTTTTCAGTTTTTCCAGCAGTGCACTGCTATCCATTTGAGATTTTTCAAACAATGTTTCGTATTTCTGCATTTCTATCAAAGCATTTTTAAGTCTTCCATAATTATTCATGATTTTGAAAGCCATTCAATTCAGTTCAGCATCAGCTTTTCAAAAAGCCTTTTAATATTGCACACATTTTATACATTAGTGGTGTTTTTCAACTGTTTTTAATGAAATTCGTGTCCATTCAAACTTTTCCACCTATTCTCACTACTTCAGCTTTTACGTACGGATTTAAGCTATTCATCCACTTTAGCTTTAGCAATTTAGCTATTCAGCATTCCCACGCATTTTCTGCAGGAAATGCATTTTCTAGTTTTTCTTATTATTATTCCGTACGTTTTTTGGCTCTCCGTAACTTCTGCATACTTTCAGCTATTTAAACCATTCAACTTTTAAAATGTTCAGCTCTTTCAGCAGACGATGGGACTTCTTCAACTTTTTTTCTACTATTTATACTTTTTTAAATATTCAGCTTTTAAGCATTTTATTTTAACATTAAAGTCAATGAGAGCAAGCTTCAAATCCTTCAAATCTTCTTCCGCTCCCAAAAGTTTCAGCTCCTTCATACTTTCACCTACAGACACCAAACAAACTTTAAAATGTTCACAAACAATTCAGCTATTGGGCTTGTGCTTTTCAGATTGATATCTTTTACAGTTTTTGTGAAAAAGCTGTTCAAGTTTATTGATTTTTTCAGGATGTTTTTGCTTTTTCAATGTGTGTGTATGCAGCTCCCTTAGAGTGTTGATGTCCCAGCTAGAGTGCGTAGCTCTGTAACAATGATCTTAAATCTTTCTCTATGAATTGCTCTCACACCCACAATTTTAACTTCACATGCACAATTTATACATCAAAACGTAGGTATTTTTGTCTAGTTTCAGGCAATTTGCTCAGTTGTGCGATACGACTTATACTTTTGGCTCTGTGAGCTTCCAAATGACAAGAGTTCTGAATCATTGTCCATTGACAGCAATGCAAAAGTTACTCCACTTTCCAAAGCAAAATGGACAGCAAACCACTTTTTGAAATCGCCGGTGTGGCCACATTTTTCACCTTATCCATATAAATTTTACATGATTTCGTTCAGGAAGGCCTCGTGGTCGTCATGATTTCGTCACTTGACTGATACCGCCTTTCATTTTGGCAGTATGAGCATTTGTGTCGGAGGTCGTTCAGTGGCTCTGGATACCAGCAGTGTTTCAGTTTGAGCAGCTGCAGCTCGTTACAGAGATCAAAGCATGTTTACAAACAGTCATTGGTAGTAACCATAACAACACGTTCACAGACACTAAAGTTAAATACTACAGGTGTGTACACTATACATGATTGTTATAGTGCAGAAGACATGAAAGCATCTCTCCCTCTCTCTGTCTGTCTGCCTTTCTTACCCATCTCTCCCTCTGTCTGTCTGTTTGCCTTTCTTACAAATCTCTCCCTCTGTCTGTCTGTTTGCCTTTCTTACCCATCTCTCCCTCTGTCTGTCTGTCTGTCTGTCTTTCTGTCTGTCTGTCTGTCTGTCTGTCTGCCTTTCTTACCCATCTCTCCCTCTGTCTGTCTGTCTGTCTGTCTGTCTGCCTTTCTTACCCATCTCTCCCTCTGTCTGTCTGTCTGTCTGTCTGTCTGTCTGCCTTTCTTACCCATCTCTCCCTCTGTCTGTCTGTCTGTCTGTCTGTCTGTCTGCCTTTCTTACCCATCTCTCCCTCTGTCTGTCTGTCTGTCTGTCTGTCTTTCTTACCCATCTCTCCCTCTTTCTGTCTGTCTTTCTTACCCATCTCTCCCTCTGTCTGTCTGTCTTTCTTACCCATCTCTCCCTCTGTCT
>CM042434.1:36434220-36436720 GCA_023631565.1 Gymnocephalus cernua
TCATTAGCTCGTAACCATAACACATTCACAGACACTACAGTTAAATACTACATGAGAACCGGGTTCAACTCCCACTGCTGCACATTATTCAATTCATCTCTGATGATAATGTTCTCTATTTTCTTTTCTTTATGTTTTCTCTATCTCACACACACATACACACACACATGCACAATTATATGCAACAGACCTGTCTGGTAGTAATACAAAGAATTCATACTTTCAGCCTTTTTAGTCAATGTATTTGAACTTCCAGCAATTGGAAGTCGCTGTCTTTCTCTTCCTCTCTCTCTCTCTCTCTCCCTGTCTCTTTTCTCTTTCTTTCTCTCTCTTTTTGTCCCTCTCTCCCTTTCTCCCTCTCTTTCCCTCTCCCTCTCTCTCTGTCTCTCTCTCCCTCCCCTCTCTCTCGCCATCTCTCTCATTTCCCTGTCCCCCTCTCTTCCTCTCTCTGTATTTGAGCTCTTACCTTTTTTCAGTTTTTCCAGCAGTGCACTGCTATCCATTTGAGATTTTTCAAACAATGTTTCGTATTTCTGCATTTCTCTCAAAGCATTTTTAAGTCTTCCATAATTATTCATGATTTTGAAAGCCATTCAATTCAGTTCAGCATCAGCTTTTCAAAAAGCCTTTTAATATTGCACACATTTTATACATTAGCGGTGTTTTTCAACTGTTTTTAATGAAATTCGTGTCCATTCAAACTTTTCAACCTATTCTCACTACTTCAGCTTCTACTTACGGATTTAAGCTATTCATCCACTTTAGCTTTAGCAATTTAGCTATTCAGCATTCCCACGCATTTTCTGCAGGAAATGCATTTTCTAGTTAGTGGGAATGCTTATACAGCATTCCCAACTATTGTTATTCTGTTCTTTATTTTTTCTTATTATTCCGTACGTTTTTTGGCTTTCCGTAACTTCTGCATACTTTCAGCTATTTAAGCCATTCAACTTTTAAAATGTTCAGCTCTTTCAGCAGACGATGGGACTTCTTCAACTTTTTTTCTACTATTTATACTTTTTTAAATATTAAGCTTTTAAGCATTTTATTTTAACATTAAAGTCAATGAGAGCAAGCTTCAAATCCTTCAAATCTTCTTCCGCTCCCAAAAGTTTCAGCTCCTTCATACTTTCACCTACAGACACCAAACAAACTTTAAAATGTTCAAAAACAATTCAGCTATTAGGCTATTGCTTTTCAGGTTGATATCTTTTACAGTTTTTGTGAAAAAGCTGTTCAAGTTTATTGATTTTTTCAGGATGTTTTTGCTTTTTCAATGTGTGTGTATGCAGCTCCCTTAGAGTGTTAATGTCCCAGCTAGAGTGCGTAGCTCTGTAACAATGATCTTAAATCTTTCTCTATGAATTGCTCTCACACCCACAATTTTAACTTCACATGCACAATTTATACATCAAAACGTAGGTATTTTTGTCTAGTTTCAGGCAATTTGCTCAGTTGTGCGATACGACTTATACTTTTGGCTCTGTGAGCTTCCAAATGACAAGAGTTCTGAATCATTGTCCATTGACAGCAATGCAAAAGTTACTCCACTTTCCAAAGCAAAATGGACAGCAAACCACTTTTTGAAATCGCCGGTGTGGCCACATTTTTCACCTTATCCATATAAATTTTACATGATTTCGTTCAGGAAGGCCTCGTGGTCGTCATGATTTCGTCACTTGACTGATACCGCCTTTCATTTTGGCAGTATGAGCGTTTGTTTCGGAGGTCGTTCAGTGGCTGTGGATACCAGCAGTGTCTCAGTTTGAGCAGCTGCAGCTCGTTACAGAGATCAAAGCATGTTTACAAACAGTCATTGGTAGTAACCATAACAACACGTTCACAGACACTAAAGTTAAATACTACAGGTGTGTACACTATACATGATTGTTATATAGTGCAGAAGACATGAAAGCATCTCTCCCTCTCTCTGTCTGTCTGCCTTTCTTACCCATCTCTCCCTCTGTCTGTCTGTTTGCCTTTCTTACCCATCTCTCCCTCTGTCTGTCTGCCTTTCTTACCCATCTCTCCCTCTGTCTGTCTGTCTGTCTGTCTGTCTGCCTTTCTTACCCATCTCTCCCTCTGTCTGTCTGTCTGTCTGTCTGTCTTTCTTACCCATCTCTCCCTCTGTCTGTCTGTCTTTCTTACCCATCTCTCCCTCTGTCTGTCTGTCTTTCTTACCCATCTCTCCCTCTGTCTGTCTGCCTTTCTTACCCATCTCTCCCTCTGTCTGTCTGTCTGTCTCTCTGTCTTTCTTACCCATCTCTCCCTCTGTCTGTCTGTCTGTCTGTCTGCCTTTCTTACCCATCTCTCCCTCTGTCTGTCTGCCTTTCTTACCCATCTCTCCCTCTGTCTGTCTTTCTTACCCATCTCTCCCTCTGTCTGTCTGTCTGTCTGTCTGTCTGTCTGTCTCTCTTACACGTTTCTCTCTCTGTTGGTCTGTCTGCTTCTCTTACCCGTCTCTCTTTCTGTCTGTCTGTCTCTGTCTCTTTCTGTCTTG